>VYZR01116659.1:7652-28893 GCA_013400675.1 Oxylabes madagascariensis | reverse complement strand
GGAGGATTTCTGGTGGTGGCTCCTGAACCGGGCGCCCTTTCACAGCCAGTAAAGCTGAGTCCATTTGCCTTGATTTTGCCGTGGGCTAAGTTGGGTACAAAGGGGTTACAGTAAACTCTTAATTGGTGGCTGCTTGAATGTGTGTGCGAGCCCCTGGTTCACCCATGTGTACGAGGAGGGCAGAAGAGGGGTGCCTTCCTTTTTGACCCTTTTGTCTAATCTGGTTTGATTGTAAAGATCTTCCAGGCGGAGATTGTTGCCACATGGTTGCACATTGTCTGCTGTGCTGGGGACCCTGGTTCCAGTGGTAGATAACAGCCCTCAGCAGTTACTCTCACGTGAATAAAATATGACCAGCGGAGTGATCTGAGTAATCTATCAAATAACCCACAGCTCCACACACATACAGCTCCTCCATGTGAATCCTGGGGTTAATTTAAAGAATCTAAAGAATGGTAGGGTTAGAGTGATTTTGGTTGAGCACCGAAGATTTATGTAACCTCACAAGCTCCCCATGCTGTTCCTCCAGGCTTGGGGTTTTGCATCATTGCTGGCTGGTCCCCAAAAGACCAGGACAAGGTTTCTAGCTGCTCTGTGGAGGCTATGCCAAACTACAGGTTTAAATATTCACTGCATTCTTCACATGCCAAATCATCTAAGTTGGAAAGCAGGAGTCTAAGATTTTGCAAAGCTGCTCTTGCACAAAAAGACCATTAAAATTCATCGTGACAGAGAAAAAACAACAACATTGCCAGTAGTAGGGAACTTTCTGTTGACTTGGCTAATGCTGTGTGGAGCTAACCCACATTAATCCACTTAAATGGAAGGGTGAGCCTGATCCAGTAAAAGCAATAAATCCTCTTTTGAGCTGACCAGACTCCAGTTGCACTATAGGAGAACCAGGCTGAATGGCAAACAGTTGGCAGGTTTTGTCTCTGTATGGGTCCAGAGAGACCTGCTGCACATGGNGATGGGGCCTGAATTTCCAATGCACCAGGTAATTTAACCCACAGCATCCCCTTTCCCTTATGTGCGCAAGCCAGTTGTGGGTAGGACCACATCCCAAAGTTCTTGGCACCAGAGGTGGAATGATAGACTGCAGGATGGCAAAACTCCCTGCCAATACAGAACTGGAAAGATTGAAGCAGCTCTCTGTCATCACAGGGACTGGCTACCTGAGATGCCTTTGTTGAAAGAGTTATCGTCCCAAGCAGCTCACACAAAAGGGGTGAAATGCAGGGAGCAGAGATGGACAGAGAAGCGCCTGACCTGGAGCTGGTGGGGCTCTGCCTTGCCTCGGAGGCAGCTTGCAGATGTTAAGAGAGAATGGTCAGCTGCTGCTGCCTGGCTGTGGGTGAGGGACTAAGTGGGTTGCTGTTAAACTCCACAGAATTACATCTGAAGCTGAACTGCCTTGGGAGCAAGTGGATCTGCGTGCCTGGAAAGCGGCTGTGACTATCAGAGAGCAATTTTCTCAAGGCTGACCCAAGACATGAAACTAAACCCAGACTGGGTGAATATCTCTGTTTCCTTATTCCTCTGAGAAGCCGGGCCTGAATTTAAAAGGCTGTTTAACACTTTGAAGCCACCCACAGTTCTGTCTTTGCCTCCCACGCAAGCTCCAAGGAACTGACTCATTCCCACCGTATTTTCAGCTGTGCGTAGATCCTGCTCCCAGCTCGGGAAGTTCCCCGTTCAGCCGAGCAAATCAAGTGCACATTGTGACTTGAGTTAGCTGAGCTTGAAAGGTTTTGCGACAGCGACTCACAGCCGGCAGTATCTGAAGACATCTGGCCTGCCTTTGAAAGTCGAGTAGGAGCCATATTCTCGAGTTAGCTGTATAATTTATGCCTTATCTGCTATTCTCTATTCATGATGCTTCCTTGTGTTAAATAGCTGTTTGTGAAAATAAGTGACGCTGTCATCTGCTGTTAAATGAGGAGGGGTCTGCTCACAAGCAGGCGTTCACCTCTCCTCTCCCCTTCCAAGTAGCAAACTCTTGTTTCTCTCACCACGGGGACACTGCTTTGGGTTTTGCAGAGCTTTCAAGGGTGTGAATGATACATACAGCTCTGGATGGTTTGTGACTCAGGAAAGCTTTTCTGCAAGGGTCGTCCCTCTGTCTCTTGCCAATCTGGTGAGCTGAAATGTTCTTTCCAGTTTGGACTCTCGTCCTGACACCCCTGGATTTCTAGCTCACTAATTCTTTCACTGCTGAGGAGAATAACTCACTTCTTGCTGACATCATGCTGTCCTCCCGCTATGCCGTATCCACTGTGAGTCTTTAAAGCTTCATGCTATGCCTGAACAATTACACCCACGTTTTGACTGGGAAACAGAGACAAAGGAAGGCAGTTAGAAGGAGGACGTGGGAGCCTTGCCTTCTATTTTCCTGTTCTTCACACTGGGCTCATTACTGCCGTCCTTCCCCCTGCCTGGTAGCAAATTTCCGGCAAATGGATTGGGGTCACCACTCCCTGCTTCTCTGTGGAAAACAACTCCGGTCTATTTGGGCTCTGGACCACTTCTGCATGCCATTACACCACAGCACAATCTCCACAGATAAACATTTGCAGGTTTGTAAGCACAGTCCTACTAACTGCATCATTACAGAAGAGAGGGGGAGTAAACATCCTTTGCAGTACAAAGGAATTGTCAACAAAGTCGGAGAGAAGGGGAGAAATATCCAAAGGCACCCTCCATTTTTGGCTTGCTGGGTTTGGTTTCTTTCGTGCTACTCACCGAACATTTGCACCCCTCTGCAAAAATCCAGGGCAAAGGCCTGGCTGTTGTCTGCACTATTAACTAATGAAGTCAGGAATTTACCTCTGTCACCACCTGGGAATTGAATAATATATAAACCCAGCTCCTCCGTCCTACTGACACTGGGCTGAGTTCCATCAGCTCCTGAGAAGCTTTTCAGAGTGCAGAGTCCTGACCTGCTCGCAGTGGCTAGTATGAGCTGAGACATGAATAAACAATAAAGGAGATAAAGGAGAGGCAGGGCTGAAAGCAACAGCTGTTTCCTATGGACTCCTGAATAAACTCCCGCTCCTCTTGCTGATGGACTGGGCTTTTGTCCTTGTGCAGAGGAATGAACTGCTCTGGGAATCGCATTCTGATAGGAGAGCGATGGTGTATGTGTATCACTAAATATAAAGGGTCTGCTCAAAAACTTATAAGAAGAAAAAAAATGTCTACTTAAAAATGTATTTATTTCAGGTAGTTCCCAATCTTTTAGCTGTGTTATCTCACTTCAGAGGCAGAATTACACCCAGACTTGCACATGTAGCTCTTGTATGGCAAAGAGCAAAGTCCTTAGCCCAAGATAGCCTTTTGCTCACTCCAGATGTGCTCCTCTGCCATAAAACACTTTGGAGGCCCAATGCTACATTACATGAGCCACTCAGAGGTTTTAACATTCATTTCACCAGGAGCAATCCCTTCTCTGTGTAACCAAGCAAAAGGGTTGGCTTGAGCCTGTTGCTATAATGAATTTCTAAAGCTGGGCTTGTGGGAATGACTCCATCAGTTAAGCACGAGCCTCTGCTCTGCTCTACCCCCAGGAGTTCACATCAAGTTTTGGAGCTTTAGGCATTTACTCCTGATTTCCACCAGTGGAGCACACAGATGAGCTAGGCCAGGAGAAGTGGATTTTCCTCATACTTCTGTTGTGTAAGCTCATCCCATTTGTTTGGAAATCAAGCATTTTTCTTTTGTAGAGAGGCAGAGGTTTTGGTTATCTCAATAGCACAGCAAGAGGAAATTCTAATATCAGATCCAGGAAACAGATAAATGCAATATATCTTAATGCAACAATGTCCTTTGCCGTTTACTACTACCAAGTTACTATATCTGAAAACGTTTAGAAAGTCTATTTACTCAGGTAATCTCTTACTTTGAGGAAGACCTAGTCACTTTTATTTATATGTGTAAATCCTCCCACAAATTATTCCAGATTAGCAAATCCCTGTCCTCTCTCTTTGTCTCCCAGATGAAGGATGACTCCAAACTGCCGTTGACACTGTCACTGCAGAGACCTTCCCCACAAAAATTAAGATCTCGTAGGGAGCCAGAATTTCAAGTAACCCCATTTTTAATTTTTCTTTTTTTCTTTCTTTCTTTTTCTTTTGTTTTTGTGTTTTTGTTTTTGGTTTTTTTTTCTTTTTTAAAGCAATATGTATAACCTGTTTTAATATGTGAATAAGCAGAACCTGGAGTGGTTCCACTGGTGTATATCCCTCTTCAAAATGAGACACTTAGCTCCAGCTGCAGTGGGAATTGAGGGCAGCTGGGTCTAGTGGGCTATGCTGTGGGCCTCTGTGACTGTGTGGGGTGGCTGCAGGCAAACTGGCCACCTCAGGAGAACAGAGCGTACCACCCCCGTGTCCTCAGTGAACAGCAAAATGGAGCTGTGAGTACATCCACATTGTCTGTATTTTCCATTATTTTTATAGGGGGGAGGCTAGGTAAAATCCCTGGACAAGTGAAATCTAAGGTCAATCAAGCCTTAAAACTTCCATTTGTATATTTGAAATGAGTAGTACCTTGCCTTAGAACAAACCTAAATATATAAAACTACAAACCTGCTAAATTTGTAATGCTGTTTCTGAAGTCAGTGTGTTTGTTTTAAAGTTCAATATTAGTTAGAACTCAAGCCAATCCCTTCAGTATTTCCTTTTTGATTTCTCTTTTCTATTTTTCACCAAGTCTTGCCCATCTCAACTGCTTTCCCGA
Organism: Oxylabes madagascariensis; assembly: GCA_013400675.1. Taxonomy (NCBI): domain Eukaryota; kingdom Metazoa; phylum Chordata; class Aves; order Passeriformes; family Timaliidae; genus Oxylabes; species Oxylabes madagascariensis. Next base: position 24,156 of record VYZR01116659.1, on the reverse strand, counting down.
GGCTCTTTTTTGTTTATCCTACACAATTTCCTTCCTTCCTTCAAGTCCAGACCCCCTTGCTCCCCTGGGAGTTTGTATGATAGCTAGGCACTAATCATGTACTTCTGCCCCAGAAGCACAGATAGGGGCTTCCTCCCCCTTCTTCCAGTCAAAGGAGGATGTAAGGCATAATGGTAATCTTAAACAACACTGCTATTCATTGTTTGGGAGATCTGGGAAATATCCTTGAATTCAGCTTACTAAATTAGCTGCTTCTTGAGTAACCCACAGCTGCTGTGTATCTGTCCCATCACGTTTTACAAAAATGCAGCAGTTCTCATTACATATGATATTCTCTAACCATATGGACCTTCCACTAGTTTATGTCTCTGTGTAGCTCTGTTGCCATGAATGTACACACAGAAACGTTTTCTTTTGTACTTAAAAAAAAAAACAAAAACCAAACCCAACAATTCTTGAAAATAGATTAAAGACAGGCATTTGCAATTACTCAGATGGAGCAAAGATGTTGAAGCACTTCAGAATACAGCCTTTGTCAGGAGCCAATACTTAGATTAAAATGTTGCTTCTGGCAGTAAAAGTGTAACTACCAGTGGTTTTTAAGCTTCATCCTGCCTGTTGTGCACATGAACATCTCCCTTGAAGTTGGCCCTGTGTTTGCATATATTGAAAGTCAGATGGACCCTCGGTGTAAGGTGATGCTTAACTGTCTGTATGAGGCAATGACGTGGTGTTTGGGTTTGGTTTCATGTGTTTGCTCCTTCACATTGATTTAGAGGGATTTGGTTTGAAAGAAATTGTGTTTCTGGTGGTACTCTGTTTACACTTCCTACTCTTTAATAACTTCTCTGCACGAGCAGGGAACTTGAGCAAATCTTGAGGAGGAAGGTTTCTGTGTCTCCTCCCTCTTGTGCAGTTTTCTAGGCTTTGTCCTTCAAAATGAAGCAGCATCCTAGAGGGAAACCCAAACTTCCATCTTTATTGTGTTCCTTGTGACATAGCTGGTTCCAACAGGGAGTAATTGAAGCATCAAGTACTTTAACTAAAAATGCAGTGCTGAACAAGTTAAAATTTTCCTTGGACCCCTAGAGCTCTGTTCAATGCCTCTCTGATCCCATTCAGGGCTTATTTCATGGACTTCAGGAAGAGTCTGGTCAGGGATGAGCATCTACTGTACTCCAAACCTTGGGAGAGCTGCCACACATTTGCACATTGTCTGTTGTCACCTCACACAAAACAAGAGGTGACAAACTACATTCTCTGTAGTGCATCCTTGGGCTGTGCTTGATTGCATGGTCACCAGCAAGGGACAGCAAATGTCTCTGTCACAGTGGTCTTGACTGTGTTATGATGGTTAGTAAGCCAGTGGTATCCATCTCATGGCCTTCCCTCCCTCTGTTCCTCGATCATCTCTTGTCCCTATTCTGTTTTACTCCTCTTTGCTCCTTTTATAACTAAAGAAGTCCCCTCAGACATCTCCACCTAAGTACAGGTACAGCCTGATTCACTTGTGTGCCTGAGCCTTCCTGCAACACACTTTTATATCCAACCCCTGCTTAGTGCTTTGCTGCTGCAGGAGGGGAGGATCACCTCTCTCCAGCAGCAGCTACAGAGCAACTGGAGATGGGAATCTATGCAAGGATGTGGCTTTGCTGCAGCCTGGGGGAGCTGCCAGTCCCAGGGGCTCTCAGGTGCCGCTTCCATGCTGGTGCATTTGGGAGGGTGTGCAATGGATCCCTAGGAGCTGCTCAGCTGTGGGCAAGGAGCTGCCAAACCCTGGCAAATCGGAGAGGCTGAAGACACAGCTGTGGGCCCTTGAAGCCAGCCAGGTGCTTCATCCTCTGCTGCAAGGAGAGGTCTCCTCCTCATCAGGATGCACAGGCAGGAACTCTGCAAGAGAGGCCCTTCTCACGAAATAGAGGAAGAGGGTTTGGGTTTCCTTTCAGCGGCCTCTAAATCATTTGTCCAGAACACCGAGCTGTCTCTTCTTGGAAATATTTAGGCTCATTCCTTTAGAAGTCATCTATGATTGTGTTAGTATTTGTGCATAAATGAATATTAATGGTGAATGTGGTCTGACTACTGGGCCCATTTCCTCCCACAGCTGTTTTTGTGAGAGACCTGATCCAAAAACATCTTGTGCACACATCTTCCAGCCCGGCTCCTCCGCAGGCGAGCTTGATGGGGAATGCTTTGCTGGTTGTGGTTTAGGCATGGATGCAGCACATAGCTGCTCAGTGCTGTCAGGGTCTCAACAGATCTGCGCTCACCTCACAGCAGACATTTAGGTACCAAGGGAACTTGTGTTTTAACTGGAAAAAAGCTTACGTGCCAAAGGCCTCTTGTTATAGGAGAGGTTGCAGCTGAGCAGAGGTTTGGAGGGGCTTAATGCTGGAGTTGGCTGCTCCAGCTGGCAAGGAAAGCCCACCCACAGCTTAGGTGGGACCAGCACCTGAAATCAAGTATTGGAACACCTGCATTATAGCACTTTTATTTGGATATGATTCTGTGCAGTTCTACATTTATCTTTTTTTTTTGTGGATTTATCCCAAAGATAGTGCTGGGAGTGAGCCTGGGATTCCTGCAGAAAAGATGGTCCCAGAGATAACAGAGTTAAAATTTCTGAGTATTTTCTGAGTAAATTTGGAGTATTTCTTTCTGAGAAGAAATACTCCAAATGCCCCCTTTTTTAATCATTAAATGAGTATATCCTTACAGATGTAGATTGATTTAAGTAGGGAAAGGGATTTGCTGTACGACTCACATGTCTGAACTACTGCTACTCGTTTTTTGATGTAAAACCCTCTCAACTGCTTGCAAATGATCTGCAGAGGATTTGTGTGCTCAGAAACTCTTGAGCAAGTGATTTTGGCTTCGAACACTTAAAGAGGTTGTTTGCAGATGATGCACATGCTGACCACTTCTGTTGAGAAGGAGCCTAATTCAGAGTATACAGCAAGTAGCAAAAAGGTTCCCACTGCCCCAAACTAGTCACAAATAACTTGCCTGACTCTTGGTTTTAATCACATGAATTACAACTTAATTCCATCAATACGAAATAAATGTTCCCACCTTTGGTTGTTTTCTTGGTGTGGAAAGCTGCTCACAGCCTCCCACCCAGCAATGAGTCTGTGTTTTCTGTTCCTGTTGCAGAAGAGGAAGGGGGACACAGGAAGGCTGATTGGGGAAACAGGCAGCTTGAAAGCTTTTCTTTCAGCCCAAAGTGGGAGCAGAGCAGCCCATGGACATACTGTCACGGATCCAAGCAGGCTGGGGTTAAACGGTTTCCTCAGCTTTTCTTCCTAAATCAATTTGAATATTCTTGGCAAGCTCTGTTACTGTGCATGGTGGGCAGCTGTGATTCAAGCAGGGAATTTTTTTTTCCCCTTTCTACTGTCCCAGTCTTCCTGTCTTGTGCAGATGTGATCCTTTCCCTCTGTCTGCCTAACAGCTAATTATTTTACCAGATGAGCCAATAGTCTGAAGAAAACAGACCACGCATATTCTTGAAAGCAACAACTGTGTTACAATGTCGGGGGGATGGGTAATTAAAAAAATGAGGAGTCACTTCCTTCTGACCCACTCTACTCCTTAAGAAAACCTCCAGAAATAGCAAGTATTCTGATTTACAAGGGACAAACCTACCTCCCAAGTTAGTACCCCCCACACTTAACAGCAGAACCTTGCACTATGCTTTTTGGGAAAGCTGGGAAAAAAGCCAGTTTGAATATGTAAGACACCCAAGGTAACAGATCTGCAATCTGTGGCAACCCAAAAATGTACACACCCCTGTACTGCAAGAATGTGGACAAGGGTGCATCAGCTGCCCCCCAGAAACTGCCTGGGTGTCGCTGCACTCACTGAACCTTCATTACTAGTCCAAATTACACTTTTCTGATTAAAATCATTAGTCCCAGGCTCTGGAAAGGGCAGAAATTCTGCTTCTCGTGTTCGGTGGTTATGCTAGAGGGGATTTTCTGGTGGGCTAGATATCCAGGCTTTGTAGCTCACTGCAAAGCCAACAGTTCCAAACCAGTGTCTGCCACTGTGTCCCAGGTGTGAGCTGCCACAACCACGCAGGTGTGTTTCACAACCTACAGGCTGTGTTTTGGGAATGCCTGCAGGATTGGGTTACACAGGCAGGAGAGGCAGGGGGACGCTGCAGTCCCAAATCCCACAGAAGCTCAGCACCTGTTGCTTGCTTCCAGCGATGGAAGCTGAAGTTTGTGGTCCTGCTGAGCTGTGCCTGCTGTCTGCCTTCCTCTCACTCCAGCACCCCAAGGACAGCAGGTCAGCCCTGGAAAGGCCGGCATGTCCCTTGTATTTGTGGGACCCTGGTTTAAGCAGTGAGGGGCTTGGTGTTTTACCAGGGCAGCAGTAGCATATGAATCCTGAGAGGCAAGAGTGAGGGCTCCAAAGAAAGGCATGTGGCTCAAAATGAGGTAGGGGCTGTCTGGTACTTTTTGGAAATTAAATTAGGACCTAAGGTGCTAATCATTGTTGCATTTGGCAGGATAAGGGTTTTTACAGAGGTCTACTACTGATGGAGCAAAAGCTGCAGGGTCTAGAATCACAGAAAAATGCCACCACCATTTTTTTGACAGGCAGCTACTTTCCCTAGATGGAAGAAGCATGCCTCAATATGGGGTAAAACCAAGGCCTGCCCCTAACACACCACATCCACACCAAGGGACCAAGTGGTCTGCGTATTTTATCTTTAAAATTCTGCACAAGCCAACATAAAAGGTGACCCGTACTGCTCTGAAGGCCAGCATCAGCTGCCTTCCTGGATAACCTGGGTCAATGAATCCTCCTTCATTTTGAGGTGTAGCTTAAAAGCTGAGGCACTTTTGACCCAGGAGACTACTCTCCTAAAAGTAAGCATCCTGCCTCAAGCCCTGCAGCAGGAGGGAGAGAACTCTGTCCATCCTGGACTGTCTCATTCACTTCTCAATGAACACGTGACTTTGCTGACAGTAATGGAACAACAGCCAAAAGAATGAATTTTCCTCTTTTTTTTGTTGCCATTTTAAGAGTGGATAACCATTTAATTAGTTTTCACCCTCTGGCGCTCTAAGTTCTTGTGTAATTAGATAATGAGCAATTATCATTACCGCATTTTGTTCTCACATGGCACTGCGTGGATTCCAGCAGTGCCCACATTTCCAAGGTGTTCCAGGTTATTACCCAATAATGCTATGAGAAGCCCTAACACCTCTCTTGCACAAAGACTTTGGAGGGGACAAATCTACCAGTTATTACAGGTGCTAACACAAATCCCACCTGCTCTTCCTGGACTTGTCCCACACGATTTGTGCCAATACCCACTACAACAGGAAAACCCTAAAATATTCCAGGGAGATTATGTGGTTGGGTGCTTCCCGAAATACCGCCTTTCATGTCCTTAATGCCACCCTTGCTTTTCCTGCTTTGGCAGGCAAGGCCAAAATCAGGGTTACAGAGTGGTTTAGAACAGAAAGTTGCAAAGGTTTCCATTTGGAGTAGCCCCCAGAAGTGCTGCTGTGCTAAGAAACGTGCCTGATGGGAGTCAGGACTTACAGGATCTACTTGCATTGAGGCCAACAACTGGCAATTAATTAATTCGTTAAAATACCTGGAGAGATTTTAAATGGGCACAGGGTGAGAACGTGCGTGCAAGAGGAGGATCTTGAAACCTTTAGGCTTTAGGGCAAACAAAAACCAGATGGGAGATGGGTGTGGAGATTAAAAGGTGTAGGCAAGGGGCCCATATCTGTCATTATTCCTGCAGCTACAGTTTAATTACTACTCCTAGGCTTTGGGAACAGAGATTTTTTTTTTTTTAAGAATAATTTTTTCAAAAAGGTATGTGAAGGAACATGAGTTCTGCAGCTGAAGATGGCCCTTAGTTCCATCCCAAGTATCTGCTAAGACCCTGAATATGTTTTATTCATGACCCAGAATAGAAACTGTTTCCCTAATCTTCAATGTTTAGGTTGCTTTCAAAAGAAAAACAAAATTTTAAAAAACCCAGATAAACCAATTGAGAAACAAAGCCCCATGCTGCCTCTCCTCCCTGAACTTCTCCTTTTCCCCGCAGCACCACAACAGAATTCGGCATCAGGCACAAAGAAGGCAAGGAGCTCTTCTCCAGCTGTTTGGGCAATAAGCAGATGTGCACAGAAATCTTGTTTTCTGCAGCTGTCAGTTGATTCCATGGGCTACAGCACCAGGTTACAGGAAGGTAAGCAACTTACATGGAGGATGTTATTGAAGAGCTATTTTAATGTTGGAATGCAGCGAAGGTAAGAAGCAAAATTAGCAGCGTGTTCTGAATGGAAGGGTTTTTTCTTGAGGCCTATAGTGGCAAAGTGGCAGTGACTTACAGCACCAGGACAACAAACCAACCCATTAGGAAGGAACAAGCATGACAGAGCAGGGCCCAAATAAAGCAAAATTTTAGCTGAAATACTTGCTGGAAAAGTCCAAATCAATTTTCTCTAATACCATGCTTAGTTAGAACGTAGAAGCAGATACACTTGGATTAAAACAAACAAACAAACAAACAAACAAACAAACAAACAAACAAAAACCCAACCAAAAAAACCCTCCCAAAACCCCACACCAAATCAAACAAACAAACCTCTCCCCAAACAACCACCAAAAAACCCCTCAAAACTAGATCTTCCACAGTTTTGGAAAAGCTAATGACACTGGTTTGTGGAAAATAGCTGAGGTGCCCACAGGGAGGAATTCACTATTGAAAAAGTTGACTAGCAAATGTCCGCTGAGCTGTATTTAGTCCTTTCCACACAAAAGCCATGTCAGGCAAAACAAGCGAAAGGGGAGGAGCAGGGACCATGAGTTAGTACTGAGCAGAGGTATAGCCAGATGAATTTATTTTTTCCCAAGAATGTACAGTGATGAAACGCAGATTTGGGGTTAAGGGTGGCCTTACATTTTTTTCTATTAAAATCCTGTCTATCTGCATCTGTCCCTAAGATGACAAGTGTTTGACCCAGTCACTGAGGCAGATGCATCCAGGGCCAAACTGCACACAGTGGTTCCATCTAAGAAAAACAAACCCACTCTCCTACCAGCAACAAGATGCCTGGGGAACATTCCTCCATGTGCAATGACCTGGGGGAAGAAGCTGGCTGAGCTCATTTCAAAAGCCAGATAAATGCATCATGAGTGGTGGACCAGTCAATAACCGCTCAAGTCCTTCTAAATGCTACAGGTCAACCCCACATGCACTTTTCCTATCAGTTAAAATCAGGGATGCAGGTGAAATAGCAGATGAAGGCAAGGAGACTCTTCCTAAGCAGGGCATCATTACATGGCTTCTGTGCTTAGCCAAGGATGCTGAGGTCAATACAAGTTCAGGGCTCTTCCCATTTTGCAGTATGGAGGTTGAACTAGAAAAAGATTCCTGTCCAAGGATAAGGATTTTTTCTTCTTAAAGGATTGAGGGAGTGGAGTATTGGCTAAAGGATGGAGTGTGACAGCAATAAGTAGACAATGTGTTATTTTATCATGTCAGATTTCCTCAGCAAAAGCAGCTTGTGATGGTTTTGTGATGGAAGTTAGGTTAGAGAAAAACTGACAGAACTGCGATTTCCCAAAGGAAACAAAGCAAACATAATCTACTTTGAAAAAAATCTGATTTTATTTTTGTATTGAAAAGACCTGTCAATTTAAATAGATGTTTATTTCCATTCATGGTCTCAACCAGTGTTGTGTGTTAACATTATTCAGAACTGTATAAAAAGCCATCTGTGTTACATTGGTTAACATCCTAGAACACTGGGGGAGGGGAGGGTTTGAAGCAGCTTAACATTAAAAATAGGATGTTCCCAAAAAACTTACAACTGATGCGGCATCTTCTATTCTAATTTTATAGGAGTTGAAGCATTTTGCAAATACAATTCAAGTTATTTGGTCTTCAAAAAAAACTTTAAAACCAGATTGCTTTCATAGCAGTATTGAAGCTGTCAGCTGAGAGAACACACACACAACACTCTCGTGTGTGCAAACACATACATGGAGAACCACACTGAGCACAACTGGAACACCCCATTCAGTATTTGGATTATGAATGTGTTCCTCTGAATCCATGATCACAGTTAATTTAAAATGCTAGTTGCCTTTTTTTTTTTAATATATACATGGTTTCCATGGAAACCCAAAATTCTGCACAATCAACTGACATTTATTACTCATGGTGCTGTGAAGTTCTCTAGTGAAGGGGCCAAATTCCAAAACTTTTACTCAAACATGCACATACCTCACTGAAGCCAGTGGACAGGGGAGAAGCTGGTTAAGAAAAGGGGTTGCAGGGTCAAGGTCTAGATTTGAAAAACCACATGACAGATTGTCATTTAAAAAAAGTTTTTAAGTCATTCTTTGGTTTATTTCCATGATTCCCAACACTGTCTGAAAAGCCCAGAGACAGTCACATGAGAAATCATAGCTCTAAAGCAAGCCCATAGCATTTTTACGTCTTGTGTATTAAATGTTTAGAAGACTACAGGAATTCAGAGTACCCCTTACATTCATGTCCCCAAAAATCTAGTAACTGCTTAAGTGCATGCACTGAGGCATGACCGGCATGCCTGTAAATTCGTATTGTTCAAGTTAAGAGTAAATATAGCTGCAAAAAACCCCACCCACCTATAATTAAATGGTCATTACTAGCAATACTATAGTGACTGTCTTGTTATTAAAGAAATGCAGACATGGTTTCTGCCCCGTTGGCTCGCTCAGCCAAAGGAAGCTGTCTGCTCAATTTAGAAAGGAAGCACATTTTAAGAGTCCAAGGGAGTTTAGTATTTCCATGTTTCTGGGGTCAATTATTAATGTAAAGATGTAGACAAATGGCAAGTATATGAAAGCATCTCTCATACATTCCAAGGTTTGGAAGTCAAGAGCAGATCTTGACTTCCTTATGCTTAAATGTTATGGTAGGCTTCGAAAACCAGTAAGAAGTAATATAGTATTTCTATGGAAAGCAAAGTAGAACTGAGTCTAGCTAGCAGTTTGTATGCAAGCAGTTTTTGCTATGCTTAATGTAAGGCAGATTTTATTGCAATGATAGTTACCAGTCTGCTAGTAGGAAAAAAATACAGGCAACTACACTCAGAGAAGGTGGCTGATAATTACTAGTGACAACTTCTATTTTTTAGAACAACTCAGCTTTAATGTACTTTCTGGAAACAGCATTTTCATCACTGGTTTTCACTTCCTTCCCCATCCCATGTTAAGTATCAAAAATCAAGACTGGATAAAATGAATTGTGGCTATTTACCAACCAACATCTCCTATTCCAATATTATTCTTAACTGGAACAAATATAAGTCATTCTTTATAACCTACTGCCACTGGTGGTTTATAAATATCTGCTTGCTGCAATAAACACTGGTCATTGAAATATTCATTTGTAGTAACTACTTGGCACTAGGTTAATATACTTGTAAAGTTTAATGGAAGTGCTTCTGATGTACATACAAGCACTTAAAACATCAGACTTTTTAAAACTTAGTTCTGGGGCTTTAAATATCTGTAGTTACAGTTTTCACAAGCATTTCTGGAAGTATTAAATCTCTTCAATAAGTTTAGAGGCTCCTATCTCAGCATATCTAAGTTTCTTCAACAATTACACAATAGCTAATTTAACATTCTTGCTTCCTATGCTGAGACAACACGGTACCAAAATTTAATTACAAAAAGAGGCATTTTTGGTCAGGCTGACCCCCCCAGCCGTCCCTTAACAAAAAAGAAACACAGCTCAAACCCGTCTCCTCTCTCCAGGAAAAAAGACACCTAAGGCCACAAATGTACACTTGCCAGAACATCAGGTGTTTCTCCGTTCGTGGCAACTGCACATTCCCACTTAGAGAAATACAGTCTGAAGGCCCCACCACCAACTTTAAGGATGAACCACCTCAGAAGCCAGTTTAGGCAGCAGTGCATGTGAAACCACATTACATCGAAACAAATGTGTGTTAAAGTCATTCCAGCTACTTCAACTAGTTTTTAACAATGTTTAATCAAAATTCCTAATTGCAGGAAAGAAAAAAAAACCAAACTTAATGTAAAGAGGCATAAAGATGCAAAGATAACCACCACAATGATCCAATAGCAAAAACTCTTGTTTAAAGGTTTTCTTATGCTAAAAAAGGCACACAACCCTTTGTAAACTAGAGACAAAAGCTAGCAGGACTACAGCAATAAACCCAGAAGAAAAAGCCTACCAGAATTACCCAATTGCCTACTGGGAGGGAACAATGAAGTAGACAGGCTGCTCTTGCTCCGTTTTGTTTGCAGGGAAGTGGTCGAATTTAATAGTCAAATTTAGCCACATTAAGAAACATTTAACAAAAGCTACCCCAAGAAACCAGAACAAAACCTGACATTTGGGTCAAAAGGCCACAGACAGGCCCTTCCATAGCATGTAGCTGAGTGAGTTCAGAGATTGGCAATGAAAAGAAAAAAAGCTTTAGACATGTGATGGGAACAAGCTTTGGGATTTATCGAACAGTCACACCAAGCTTCTCCAGCACACGCACTCCCTTTTCTTGGTATTCTTGTCGGGTCATCCAGAAGTTGTCTTTGTCTTTCATGATGTCTGCTAGAACGGCACCCCCCAGAAACACCATGTGCTTCCGACGAGGGGGATCTTCGATTCGGATCTTGAATTTCTGAGAGAAAGAAAAGAAGTGGTTACCGGGATTCTTGAGACAAAGCCTTGCAAAATAAAATTGGGCTTTCCACCAGGACAATGAAGTGGAAACTGTCTGGTGAGAAAAATGCCAACTGAAAAACTGAAATGTTAGCACAGGGCACTCCATGCGAGCTTCCGGCTTGAGCAATCGAAGTAAAATACTGACTTTGCATTGGAAATTATACACAGCTACTGACATTTGCCCAAAAATTGTACTTTCAGCATATCAACAAAAAGCCCAGGATTCAGAATACTGACAGAAAATTAAAGACCCAATTTTTGCACTTCAGGAACACTATTAAAAGTGAAATAATTCCTAATCTTTGATGGCTAAAATTATCAGAAGTTACTAGATCATCAAATCACAAATATTTTAGAATTATACCAATTTACACAATCTAAACCAGCTTAACTAACTAATGTTCCCTTATTTTCTTCAGTGCTAAAGCTCTAACTTCAAGAGCAAAAATGAGTACAAAGTTATGACTGAATCATGGATGTAAAACATTCCGTACAATTGAATCATTCCATAGAAAACCTTCAGAGAACACTGTATTAAGAACCAGGGAAGTTCAATTCAATTCACCATTAGAAACTCCATTCAAAGGAATTTTCAGTACAACACACTGTCACCTCCGTAACGTGTGTGGCTGTGTTGCCTGCTTATCACAATAATCAATGGATAAAGGGAAACCTACTCCACCTGAAAGTGTGTCAGGACTCTAGCCTCTCTCACTTTTGAGTATTTCACTTGTAGCATGAACCAAAACCTTCACAGATTAAAAAAAATACCTTTTTTTTTTGCTCAATGACAACTTTAAGGCACAGAAACTCCTTAGATTTGTTTAACCAACATTACAATGTGTGTCCTGGTATTTATCAGCCTAATTTACATTCCAATCAGGAATGACCTGCTACTAGCAGGGTCTAGAGGGTAACTTTATTGCAAGCACGTAGGAAGCCAAGGCAGGGGTGTGAGAAAGAGGGGCAGCGATTTTGCAAGCGGCAGCCTCCGTCATTTCTGACCACTTGGTTCCCTCTAGTGGGGATCCAGGGGAAGCCTCTGAGCCCCCCGAGGGCAGCAGCCACCCACCCGATACCCACCGAGAGTTTCTCCACGTCTCCTTTCAGAACTCGTTCCAGGTAGAGCTGTTTCAGTTCCCGCTCCAGTCGTGAAGGCAGCCCAGGGTACATGGTGGACCCTCCAGACAGCACAATGTGCTTGTAGAATTCAGACCTGACCCAAAAAAAAAAACCTTTTTGTAGCGTTGTATAGTTTACTCTGTACTACAGTAGGTAGTACAATTTCAGCAGACTTGCTCATGCTTTCCCAGAAAGCAGAAATAAAAAAATACTGTGCTTTCAAGATTTCATCTTTGCTCATTCTTATTGAAAGTTCCCAGACAACCTGTTAAGCTCCGAGAGTTCGGCCTGAGCCTCACTCCCAGCATACACCCTTCTCCCAGGAGCACACATTAGTGTCTAAAGCAAAAGTTGTTACTTTGAAAACAGTTCTTGCATCACCCCTGCACCCACACCAAGGATTTAAATGCTCTGCTCTTACCTGGTATCAATGTCAGCAGCCTGGATGGTGTTGAACAGCAATTCGGCCACACCAACCCCTTCGACATTGATTAAGTGAGGCTGGAAGAGAGCCTCTGGTGCCTCAAACCGTTCTCCACCAACTTTGATAATCCTGCCATCTGGGAGCTAGGGAAGAAACAACACCATTGAAAAGACTACTTTTAGCCACTTGAATGCTAAAAAAAAAAACCAAGAGGAAATGACCTACATTGCTCCCAAATGTTTTAACACAGGAAATTGTTGATAATTGTCAGCACTGCAAGAAGTCGTTCAGTAGTACGGAAAGAATATACAAATGCTTTAATCACTCTGCAATTCACTTGGAGACATCAGGGGCCAGACATATCGATACTGACCTACTAAATATTTCCTTGCAATACCAACTCCTAGCATCAGTTTAAAAAATTATCTTACAGCAAGAAAAATGCTTTTCTGCAAGTTTTTCCAACTGTGATTGCGAAGTTTCCACTAAGAGCAAGTTTACCTTTCCTGACACCGGATATCAGTCTCGTGTCTCGCTGCTGCATGGATGAAGCTGAAACAATTTCATATGCTAGAATAAGCCCACTTTCTCTACAAATTCCTGTACTGTAATATTCAAATTTCAAAGATGTACAGTGACAAAAATGAGTACGAAGTCTTACAGAAAATCTGAAAAGAAAAAAGCCTGTAGAAGATTTTCCCAGAACCAATTGATTTGATTCTACAGGTTGAGACGTGAGCTACTGCCAAGAAAAACTGTGAAGGAATCAAAGCTACTTGAATTTAAACCTAGGAAGTTTAGGACAAGGAAAGCTGTCTGGAGACACTCACCGTGTAGGATTCAACTAGAACTGTGGTCTCTAGTGCCAACTTCTGCTCCTGTTCGATGTTGTACCCCACGTAACACAACTTCTCCTTGATCATGCGAACCGTCTCAAAGTCAGCAGAATGGTTGAAAGCGTAACCTCGCAGCAGGAGGAGCTGGAGGGAACACAGCAGGTCAGCAGGAAACGAGAGGAACAGTCCAGATCTCTCATTAGAGGGGTACATTTAAACACATATCACTGGTCACCTCCCTTTTTTAGCTGCAAATTTGGATATTAATACAAATCTGTCCCAGTGTATCCATTATCCCCAGAAAAACAGCAGCATTACTCCAAATGGGAAATTTTCTTCATCATTAAAACTTTCAGCATAACCAGCACAAAGACAAATGAAAAAACCCCAAAATAATTCTTATCTTTAGCACTTCACTTCAGAACATTCTCATATTCCAGTTTAACCGTAAGATTTGTCAATCTAAGATGTTGCTTATATTTATAACTCCCAAACAAATGAATTGTCTATCAAACATACTCTTTCATTTAATAATCAGGGAAGAACAACCACTGTTTTTCACACTGTAAGGAAGTCTTTCTGAAAACAGATGAGTACAAAGTCTTACAGTCTATACAATTTAGCTTTCACTTTAGGTATTGAGAAAGCCAACTTTCAAGCTTTTCCTTCCCAAATAGGGAATAAATTCCCTTCCTACAAGATCGCCACTAAGAAAATGTGATGTCTCTCAATAACATCAGTATCATCACATGTGATTTAGATGAGGAAACACAGNCTTTGCAGACAGAATTGTTTACTTCATCCTGCCTGATTACAAGCTCTCAGAAATGCAGGTGATGTTACCTTTACAGGCCAGTAAAGGTGCTGGCTGGTTTATTTCACAGAGGATTTTCTTCTGGTGGCCCTTGCTTGAATATTCTTCAGCAGCTCCAGTGCTGACCGTGTGTTCTGTGTGCTCGTCTCAGAGTACAATGTGTCTGTCAGCACAGGAATGGCTGAGAGTCAGAGAAGCACATCACCATCCTTATGGGAGGGCAAGAATGCTTTGTATGGCTAATGGGTTACTTCTTTCATAATTTGATTGGCAACTGTAAGACACAGTGATGACAGGAAGATGTGGGCTACAGTCGAGGCAGCAGGGTGATGCCAGGGACAGGGGCATGACGTGGCATCTGTCACCTCCAGATTGCTGGTCAGCATCCGTGCCCCAAGAGCGGTTGTCAAATTTCCTGACATCACCCAGCACAGAGAGCTGAGCATCTGTGTTCCAGGGGCTGAGGTCTTGTCCGTGGGGCAGATGGAACAGGGCCCTGTGCCACAGCTGACAGCAGCAGCACTTGCTCTGCAGAATTTGCACTGAAATGAGGCACATCTCTATATAACTTTAGCCACAACTTTAATCTTTGAAGTAATACAAATAAGTAGGATGTTTTAAAGGACTCTTTTTTTTTAATTTTCAAAAGCAAATGTTTGATTTATGTGCCCCTTGATTTTTACATCTTAGAAGGCCTTCAGCTTTGTTTTAGATGATGGTATGTAGAAACACTGCAGACTGCTCCAAGTTGTCTCAGATTCTGTTATTCCAAAGTAATTGAGCACTACACAGTAAGGTACATGTACAATTACAACAGAATTTAAGACTGTAGATGTCAGTTAATTAAAATATTTGTAAGGAATCNGTGATTTAGATGAGGAAACACAGTAAGGATAGACTGAAGTAACATAGAGAATACAGGAGTTCTTAATGTAACTAACATGAATAACAAAGGGAAAATATACAGTGGTTTCTTGCTATGAAGGGATTTTGACTTGAACCAACACCCCACGGACACCAGCCTCAACCTTAAACCCTTTTCCCTCTCAGCTTACCTTAATGAGGTACCTAGTGATATCCCTCCCAGCGATATCTAACCGTCTTGTGAGGTGAGGGAGGGAGAAACCTTCGTAAACTGGGCAAATGTGAGTCACACCATCCCCAGAGTCCACGACAACACCAGTCAACAAACCTGAAAGAATGGGGGGAAGCACAACTTTTATTGCATTTTCATACACAGAGCAGAACAGCAGTGAGTTTAAGATAAGATTTTTCACTGTACACTGATACAACTTCTCTTCTCTCAGTCATCAGTAGATATTAAACTTTGGGTTTTCATAGTAAGAAATGCTTTCACACATTTTTTTAAAAAGGATTACTTTTACCTAGATATTTAGAACTCTACTGCTCACAATTTTATCTGGTGTTTTGACATCTTAAAAATTGCACCCTAATTAAAGGGAGTATCTACATTCATTAAATGCTTATTGGGGCACAAATTTGTCCACTGGATTCAGTTGTGCAATCTTTTATTAATTTCTGAAATATGAAGAAATCTAGAGATATTCAAGCCACAAATTTACCTTGTCAAATTCTTAGGACTTGTTGATTTTTACTGGTATTTAAAAAAACAAATATTTTCATAAGGTAGAGAATATTTGGACTATACAGCACACGCCTAATATTTACTGACACAAGTGGCATTAGGCTGAATGAGATCTACCTTCAGACTAAAAAAATCAATTCTCATGAAAAAAAGTTTATCACAAACAATTAAATTCTAAGGTGCACAAAAGAGGTATCATGAACATGTAGAAACAGAAGTTTCTATACTTAAGAGGCAAAAATCAATGGTGAAAGTTGATTAGAAAACAGTTTTATAGTTTCTCACAACCTACCTNCAGGTTTGCAAAAGTGGTTTTGGTTCAAGTAGTTACAGTGACTTGCATGGCAGAGCCATCGTTCCAGTACCCCATTGCTTCTGGTCCTGGACAGAGACACTACAGTGACAGGTTAATGGACATGGATTTTATGTCCTGCTATGTGACAGCTAAATACACCAAGGCACCACCAAACAGATGCCAGGAGTCATGGTATTAGAACTGATGTGCTTGAGTAGCTTCTTAAAATCCTAGATGGATTGAAGTTGATGGTAGAATTTCCACGGAATTCAGTCAATCCATAATTTTCTGCTCATGCTGAGGACCATTTTAATTTAGTTTACCTACAGCAAAAGACTCAACTTTTTTTTCATTTTTTCCCCCTGAAAATAGTGCAAAAGTCACATGATCCCCTTCTTGAAATTACGGTCTTACTCATGGTAAAAAGTTCTTCCTTTTTCAGAAAATCCAAAGTAAGCCATTAGGACTTGATGCCAAAGGCAAAACAACAGTAAGAGTTTTGAGGAACCAGTTTTTGCATTTATCCATGAAAATAACACCAACAGTGGTACCTATCAATAGTTCCTCAAAACAAAAAGCAAGCTGTCAATCAGAGCCAAGCTTCCTTAGAGAACAGCATGGAATTAAGCCCAAGACCCAGTGATGCCATGTTAGTACTTTGGCTCAGCAACACATCTGGAAACT
>VYZR01116654.1:8754-34612 GCA_013400675.1 Oxylabes madagascariensis | reverse complement strand
GTCACTTTCAAGCAACATTTCAATTTAAGTCATGACAGATGACAAAAGCTGATGTTTGCTTTGGCTTGAAGTGTGCAGTCAGTGGCCCAATCAACAATCCTTGTGTTTTCAGGCTATGCTCACTGTCAGGTGCTCTGACATAAATCTGGAAGTGTCTCCTGAGAAAACAGGGTTGAAACAAGTTCCAGGTACCTTTACAGCGGCAAGGCATTAAACCTTGAATTCAAGTTACTGCCAGGCATTGCAGAGGAATTTAAGTTTTTAAATGTAATTTAGATTAGCTTGTGTAATGCAGTTTTGAGAGAGCGGGTAGCTTCCCCTCCCTGGTGGATTTATTAGTTGATGAAAGGCTACTTAGGAGGAGTGTGTGGAAGATCCAAACAAGAAGTTAGAGTGGAAACACATTNGTTGTCACCTTAACTGAATGTGTCCAACAGTTCTTTGAAACTTGATTATTAAGCAAACCCTTGTATAACTTCAGGTGCTAGAATTAAAGATGATCTAACCATTTTCGGGGGGTAAGCACACTGCCTCTTTCTGAATCTCTTCCAAGACCTGCATTTTTTGGGGGGTAGGGGGGAGAAGGGAATGATGGAACCTGCCTAGGGAATAGCAATGCATGTCTGCAACAGCATTTTCNAATTACAGCCTGTAGCAAACACCACGTGTTTTCTTAACTATGTAAAGCTCTCTGGAGTTAAATCACTGAATATGTGGCATTAGAATGAGTTAAGACAACAGATTACAGCATGTGTGCTGAGACTGAACTTGTGAAGTGAACATATCTTTTGCTTTTATAATTTTTTTCCCTTTTTTTTTAACCTTTCACTCATGGTAGAATGGCTTTAAATAGTAGAGTGTTACATAGATAAGTTTTTTTAACATGCAGCTCCTCATAACTGATAGAGAAGGTGGTAGAGCTCCACATGGAGAGAGAGGTGACTTGGAGGAGGTTAATGCTGAGGAACCTACACCTGCTAAGCCCCACGTTGTAAACATGGTGAACCTTACAAACAGAATAACCAACCCTGGGACCATCAGCAGCTGCTGTGCAAAGTTTATTAACTAAGACACGTGTATGTGCTTTTTAAGGCTTCTGTTGGAGAGAAGTCTCTTTGTGATCTCTTTTCAAGACTGTGCCACTTTAAGGAGATGTTGAATGTAGGCATTTGGATCTTACTCCTCAGACATGAAGTAAATATTTTAGAAAAGTAATAGGGATTTTTGGCCTGTAATGGTGATCTAGGTGGTTGTGAGTTCAAAACAGCTGAAGGTATTTCAATTATTTACTTCTCTAATTGTTGTAGTTGAAATAACGGTGAAAAATGATCCTTCTGGCCCTGGTGTGATGCTTGTAAAAAATATAATAGGGACCTTGTCAATCTTTTAAAAAGTAGTAGCCCTGATCCATATGCCTTGGATTGGTTGTGAATTTACAACATTGCCACCTTGCTGTAGGACAGAGTTTAGCTGACAGTCCAAGAGGGATTCTTACAACTTTTCCTGGCAGAAGAAAAGCTTTGTCACTTATTTTTGTAGTTACTTCAGTTTAAAGCCACATCCATAAATCTATTAAACTTGCAGTTCAGGAGTCTGGAGTGCTTAAAATGTACACAGAAATTATCTCCTGTTCTTCCTAGAGCACAAGATAGGGTCTGGATCTGTGTGTCAAAGCACAAAATAACACCTCTTCCTGGCATCTCACACTGCTGAACCTGCTGCTCCACTGGATGAGGAGTGGGGTTGACGTGCTCACAGGCAAAAGCCTTCTTATGCATGGGAGCGTGACCTGAGCTGTTGTGAAAGGGTTAATAAAGCAAAATATATTTGGAAGGTGTTAACTCCCACTAGTGCCAAGGAAAACTGACTTTAATGCATGGCTTTGTGATTAATCATCATTGATAAAGTTCAAGTCTGGATTCAAACAAAAATATTGGCTAACGTTCTTCTGACATCATTTATGTGACAAGATTTCATCCAGGGTGTAGTGTAGTCACCAACTGGCCTTGCCACATCTTGTTACAAGACTTTGATGAACTTACTCCAAACAGGAGACTTCTGAAGTCAGTCACCACAAGCCCTGCACTGCCAAAAATTATCTGCACTTATTCTTTAGAAGTTCGTTGCTGGGAAAGGGTCAGCCTGAGCAGAATGCATTTGCACTGGATTTAGGCATAGGTTTTGAAGTTGGTTACCCTCACAAAAACCATGATAAAAGAAACACTCAAACAGAATTTAGGAAAACAACCAAGCTGGAAATAGGGGGGCATGAGAGTGTTTTCTTTGTTACTGCACTGACCCACAGCAGGGCAGCAGTCTGCCAAAACACAAAGGCTTAAAACTGACAAGATGGGCTCTTGCTCTGAGCATCCTGGATGGTAAATGCGCTGCTCATCACTTTGTGAGTGTGGCTTTTTCTGCCTTCTTACCTGAGTCTGTTGTAAAGTCAAGTTAAAATTGCAGGCTTGAAGTGAATTTTGGGTTTTGCATGGTGGTAAGTAGAGATCTTAATCCCAATGTTGTGAACACGTTGGAAGGCCAGAAAACTTCAGAAAATTCTTGATACTTAAATGTTCTTGTAGGGCTCTGACCATGGGAACACTTGCATGCAGCAGGTCAGGTGCAGAAATGAGGATGGCTGGTCGTTAAAGTAGCCTTTAGCTGAGAGGATAAAGAGCTTTAAATGAGAAACCAGATGTGGAAAAGGCAGGGGATTAAACCACAAGGAAAACTTAATATTCAGGAACATCATTGTGAATATGTGCTGGGCTTGCTTTCTGTTCTAGACTTTCCTGTTTCTTGCTTGCTATTCTAGACTTCAGTTATTAAGGGTTTGAGAGACTCTTCCTTATCTGTAGTGACATTAGCACTTCTTAAAGTTCTACATTTTTAAAAAATACTTCTGATATGAAAGTATTGTAGAGGGAAAAATTAGCAAGTAAACTGCAAACACCAAAAATGCAAGTAGAGACAATTAGACAATTAGTAGATTAAACTTCATAGTTCCCTATCTCTTGGTCCAAGGCGTAGTTTAGGGTGTACTAAACCCAGTTTTCACATCAGTTTAACTGAGCTCAAGAGCAGTAGAGCACAATAACTTCTCTGAATGCCCCGGGATCTCCTGCAGACCACCACGAGATGGCACCAGGGGCAGCCCTACGTGCAGCTGGCAAGTGCTGCTTTCCCCAGGATCCCTGAACAGAGTTGAAGTGCCTGCTCTTATAGGCAGGGTAGGAATGAACAGCAAGAACCACAGCAAAGCTGTTGATCTGTAGTTAAACAGGGCTGTGTTTCAGGGCTCTTTCAGAGTAATTATTTTCCATGGATTCTATAAAATCTGGGTGGTCAGTAGCTGGGGGAAAAAAAACAGTGGTTCTGAAGAAATTGATATGAAAAGCAGGAAAGATCTTGAAAGTCTAAAACATTACATGCATGTTAATGAAAACATAGTACAAATTCTTAATTTCTTCAAAGTTCCAACTTTTATAGTTGTCAGCTGTGTCAGGAATATCAGAGACAAAGCAAAAATGAGTGATATTTGTGTATCATTAGTAGCAATAATAACAATAAACAATGTACAATTTGCAGTCAGAAATTTATGTATAAACACTTCGTGTTCAGCTAAATAATACACCCACAATGATTATTGATACCAAATTTTGTTGGATTTGTAGGATATCTGGGAAGGCATCTGTCACTGCCGGGTTCTAAGGTTTGGGCTCTTCCATTGCTACCACGAGCTGCTTTGTGATGACTTCTCTCCAGCAGTATTACTTGTAATGAATGTCCTTGAAGGGCTCTGGAGTGGAAATAGAAAATACACACCTGTTTCCCACTTTTAGCACCAGAGCAATCCCTTAGAACTCCTATTTGACTTCTTCATATTACTAGGACTGAATGTGACATATTCCTCAGACTGTTCCAGACTATTACCCTCTGTTTGTCTTTCAGGAGTTAGGTGCTGGACAAGGAAAATGGGGAGGTGTTGCGGGGTGATTTAGTGCCAGTAGACACAGTACCCAGACCCTCCATTGCCTCTTGACCAACCTGATTTCCAATGTCTGTTTGGGGAGGTAGAGTGAGGAGAAGAGGCAGGAGCAGTGGGTAAGGATCAAGGCTGGGGTTACTGTGGAGGGCTTGGCCCATACAAATTGACAGAACCTGATGGAGCCCCATCCAAGATGGAGAGAGAACCTGCTGATGCCCTCACAAGGCTTCTGGGACATCTTTCATGACCATCTTTAATGGAGAGCAGGGAAATTCCTGGCGGCTGGAGGAAAGCAGGTGTTGCCCCCCTCTTCAAGCAAGGAAACAATGTGGGGAACTGCAGGGAGTCATCCTTGCTTCTGTCCATGGAAAGTCATGCAGTGAGTCCTCCAGAAAGATGTTTCTACCTGGGCACATAAAAGAGAAGTGGTTGGGAATGGTCTGTATAAATGTATGGATTTTCTGGAGTCAGTCACACCTGACCACCAGGATTGCCCCGTGTGATAAAGTGACTGAATTTGTGGATGAGGAGAGAGCAGTGTATGTTTTTACCTCAACTCAGCAAACCTTTCAACACTGTTTCCCACTGTTTTTTGATGTCAAGGTTCAGGCCATTGTGGGCTGGGTAACGCACTGACTGATGGATTGGGCTCAGAGGGAGTGGTGGTGCCCAGTGTGTAACAAGCTGACCTCCAGGTAGTCAGGTGATGAGAAGTGCTGCAGGGATCTTACCTGGCATCTTGAACATTTTGCCAGTTGTCTCTGAAGGAGACGACTCTCTGCACTCCTAACATGTTTGCAAGTGACACCATGTTGGGGAGAACCAGCTGGTGAACTTGGGCATGGGGCTGCTGGAGGAATAGGTCCATGGAATTTTACGAGGACAAAGGCAAAGACCTTTTTAAAATCAGAAGTTTCCTTTAAAGCAGCTTAGAACTCCAGCAGAGCTCTGTGACTTACCTGGGGGTCAGGTTTGCATGTCAGAAGGTTGCACTGGACCATAGTGGCTGCCCAGGGCATGCCAGGCTTGCATTGCTGGCTCCAGTTCATCAGACATCCAGAAAGAAGAAACAGGAGCAGTGGCTTGTGCAGCTGATGTGTTTTAGGGGGTTAATCAGATACCTCTGTTATGTTTTTGAATGTGTTAACTGCTCCTTTCCATTGCAGAGAAGTTACTTGTTTCTGGGCAAGGAGTAGCTTGTTGAGTGGGATGTCAAGGAGACAAAGATGAAGTCTTGCAGCTCAGGCTCAGATGTTTTAAGTGAACCATGAAACAGGTTTTGTACCTTGTGGGCAGAAGGACAAGGGGCTTTGGTCTTTAATTATGGGCTGCTGCCTATGAATGAGGAATAAATACATTACAAGGCTTTTGCAGTTTGGTTTCCAAGTGGTCATCTGCCAGAAGGTTCTGCTACTTTAATATCCATACATGGATCCTCTGAAATAATGCCCTGCACAACAACAGACCTCTACTGTGGTTTTACGGTCTAGTGAAGGATTTCATAACTCAAAACACCTCTTAGCCTGAGCAGGATCAAGTGACTTTTTTTCCATATCTGGCAATTACATTATCCATTTCAGAACAACGTTAAAAACCTGGAAAGCGTAACTGCTGTGTTCTAGGGTGGAATCTGTCACTGTTTATCACAAACCTGAGATGTGTAAGGGCTGATGACTGCAGGGAGATTTGTTGGTGCATTTTTACCTGCTCTACTGAAAATGACAGGGGTTTTTGCCCTTTGAAGTGTGGTCGCCATCTCATTTTTGGCTTGTGTCACTACACTGAGGTGACAAAGTTCCCACTTTCCAGTAGGGGGGACAGCCTGATGCACGTGGCATGTCTCTGGATTTCAAATTCACTTTTTGATATTTTCATGTTCCGTTTACCTAAAGTAATCCAAATTTCTCAAGATATTTAAACAATGATAATGTATTTTGTAAGACTAAATTGATTGAATTTTTTATTTGTTTTGCTATTTCTGCCATTCCGCCCCCCAATCTGATTTATAAAGCCTTTTTTAATGACTCCTGGTACTGAATTCCTTCTCTAGCAAAATGCTTTATGGAAGAAATCTTTTACTGTGAGGGTGTTGAGGCACTGGAACAGGTTGCCCAGGGAAGTTGTGGATGCCTCTTTCCTGGAAGTGTTCAAAGCTAGGCTGGCCTTGAGCAACCTGGTCTAGTGGGAGGTGTCACTGCCTATGGCAGGGGGTTGGAATGAAATGCTCTTTGATTTCCCTTCCAACCCAAATTATTCTATGGTTTAAAATCTCTGTATGAGAAGCCAATCAGTGTCAGTCCTTGTTCACGACAGGGCTGCCTGGCTGGCTGTTTATCCATTGTCTGTGGTAGCTGCCGAAATCTGGAAAAGTCAGTATGGTGTTTGAGGACACAACCAAATGAGGCATCAACAGTTTCCTTTTGAATGCTGAAGCCAGCAGGAACCATGGAGGAGCAGGAATGGGAACAACACATGTAGTGCAGGGCAGGGATTTAAAACACCTTTAGTGACACCTGGTTCTGTACTGGGGCTGATGCCATTGCTCCTGCAGCATAAATTGGAAAAAAACCCCAACTATTGTGGTTTTGTTGAACCTGAATTTCAGTTGTAAAGCTCAGAAATTCTCTCACAGATAGGAGGATGCCAGTTCAGAGGGATGAATGCAATATAAAAATCCCCAGCAGATGGGGACTGGAATTTCCCAAAGAGTGGCACTGCCAGCTGGCTCTTGAGGGGCTTCAGGGTTGACACAAGTTGCTGCAGCCTGAGGAAAACACTGGGAGGCTGCTGGTGTCCCAGAGAAGGGGAACATGGTGGATTGGAGCATCATTGTCCAGAGCTGCTTTGTGCCTTCTTTAACACAAGGGAAGTTCCAAGTTGTCAGAGCAATTTTTATATTTCAACTTTTTATTTTTATTGATTAACAGAAGGCCACTATACTCATCCATTGGCACAGTCTTATCCTTTATGTCCCAGCATTTCTGTACATGTGGGAAATCGGGATATATTTCAGAGAGGAGTAGAGGATGAAAAGAGCTAATGAATTAGCCATAAGAGATGGACTTAGCAGTTCACACTGTACAGATGGATGAAACCAGCACACTCTCCTTTCAGCAATATGGTCCTTGAGGGAGACTGAGCCTGCTAAAAAATACAGATCAGCACCCACACTGCTGTGGACTTCCTCTGCTTTAGTAATTATAGTATTTTCTATAGAGCAAGTATTGGATACACATCATATATATATTAATAAATATAGTATTTTCTAGCTCTTAGTAAGAAGAAAGAGGTTTGGCTCTCATGAATGCAGTGCCAGTTTCTTACATTAGTGAAGACTGAGACTTTAAAACCACCATGGATGGCATGGTCAGGTTTCTAAACACTTCCAGGCAGATTACCAGAGGATTGGGTCATCCTGTGGCTGTGTAAGAGTGGGGGCATTGCAGTGTGGAGGCTGCAGGACCAGTGTGGGTGTCCCCCAGGGTTTTTTGGTGGCTGCTAGGAAAGCTGTGCTGCTTCAGGTTCCTGTCTGCAAGATGTAAATTGTCATGCTAGCTTCTTCACAAAATGCCTGGAGCCTGACAAATGAAGTTGTTTATTGTATCAGGAGCAGCATAAAATCATAATGGCTCTTGCAGGGAATTTTTAGAAGCTGCATTATCCTTTGAAAGGAAGATGAAATACAGACATATGCCAGATGCTCTTAAGGATGTAAATACCCTCTTTTCAGGCAAAATCGTTAAGCCCAACTTTTGCAAGCTTTTACGTTGGCAGGGTAATTTGAGGGAAGGTGGAAAAGCACACAGGCACATTCCTTCTCGAGTTCCCCGCGTGAAGCATTATGTCATCCCAGGTACTGGCTTATGGAGTCCCCAGCGTGGATGCAGGGTGTCCTGGAGTCGCCACTGCTTGTCTTACTGCCTCGTGTTTCTCCTCATTTTAACGAGCTGCTCCACAAGCCTTTTGTGGTGTTGTCTTCTTTAATTTTAAAATTAAAATTGTGTTTTTTTCACAGGCTTCGCATGCTTCATGTAAGGCAGCAGAGCTCCTGTGGGGCTGCAGGCCCTGCAGTGCTGCTGTTCCCGCGTCCCTGGGCTCAAATCTCCTGCTAAGCAAGGCCCAGCTGTTTGGTCTGCAGGGGAATGTGCTGTCCAGGTGCAAAAGAGTTTGTAACTGGTTTTCCTGGAGGTTTTCCTAGAGCTATCTTAGAGCCTGTCCTGTTACTGAATGAGAACCTGCATATTTTGTTCAAGGCAGCCTGACTCCCCCTCTGGAGCTGCCATGCAGGCTGGGCTGCAATAGTCTCCTGCTGGTGTGTCACAAATGTCACCCTGGCACTGTCCCCAGCTGGAGGCAGCAGGCGTCTCATCATGGGACAGCGGTGTTCTGAAAAATCCCCTTACAGTGGTGCTTAGGAGACAAGGTCTCCCCTGTCCTTACTCTCCCCGCACCTCCTCCTCACCTGCAGAACCCGGGTTGAATCCGGGCAGCCCCTCGGGAGGACAAAGGGAGGAACTTTTTGTCAAAGCAGCAGGGCGCGGACATTAATGCGCGAACCCGTCAGCCCCAGGAGCATCCTCACCTCCAGGCAGCAGCCTCGAGGGCTTGGGAAAATCCCTGCTTGCGTCAGCACTAATTAGCACTGTTGGAGGACTCCTAATCTCATTGAGCAACTGTTTGGGGTGGTGGGGGCAGCGTCGGTGCTGTTGGTACAATATATATACATAATCACAGAGTGGGCATGCCCAAAATGCACACTTAAAACTCAGAGTGTTTCTAGAATATCTAATCTGGAAATTAGGTTGTGTTCCTGACTTTCCACTGTAAAACCTCTTAGGCTCCATCCAGTGACTCAGCAGGTACTTTGCCATTTATCTGCAGGGAAACGCAGCAACAGCCTGTTTGCTCCAGCCCTGATTCCAGTTTAATTTCTGTGATATTTTAACAGCTCAAGCCAATATTCCAGATCACATTTATTTGGGTGATAAAGTCATTTGCTGTATTCTGAACACTTGAAACAAGGAAGATTTTGTGTCTTTTCAGTGCTTAGTTCCAGTCTTTCTCTCAGCTGGCACTGGCACGGAGGGTCTGTGGGCAGCTTCTCAATGCTTTTAAGAAGAACTGAAATGTTATTACTGCTCCAGCATTCATATGCTGTAACCCAGAAGCTCAGCCCCCTGCTCTCCCCCGATTAAACATGGGTGCTTTGAGATGTCCCTGCATCTGCAGTGGTCAGAGGGAATCTCTGGAAGCAGAGAGCAGACGTGACTCATTTCAGATGTGTGTGGATGCGGCCGTGCTCAAACACATGGTGACACATGCCCTGAAGCACTGGGAGCAGAACAAATGGCAAGAAAACCATTTCTCCCTCTGACTGAATTCCAGCATGGATCTCATTTGTGTCACTGCACGGGCTCATGTGTGCCCCAGCTTCGCCATCAAAACCTTTTTGAAAATTTCAACTTTGAAGTAATATTGTCAGCAACACAAGCTGTGGGGGCAGGGGGCAGGAGCAGAGCTGGGACACTTGCAGAGGAAAGTCACAGCCCAGCAGCAGGACCTGGAGGTGCCCACAACTGATCACAGGCAAAGGCTTCACTGTCAGTCATTAGCATTTGTTTCGAATTAGTGAAACAAGAATTGACACACTCCAGAGCAGAAGGGTTGGGAGACTTGGCATTCAGGGAGCTGTCACCCACGTCCTAGGAAGCTGAGTCTGCTGCCCAAAGTATTTTTCTGAGGACTCTCAAGCTGTTGTTTACCTGCAGCAGAGCAGTGGAGACCACACTTGGTTCTACTTTGGAGCACTTCTTCTATGAGGATATGTGTGAAGGGGTCCCCTGAAGCAGGCACAGGTGAGTTCTCCAAGCACTACTCTGCCAAAATTCGTGGGGGTGGGGGTTTGATTTTGATTTACCCATTTAGAGAGGCTGTGCTTGCCCTGAGGTTCAGCAGGGTCAACCCCCAATCTTTGCATCCCACCTGCCTCAGCATGCTGGGACAAGACAGCTCTGGGTGTATGGCTGTGTTTGCACTGTCAGAATGAACCACCACGGTTGACATTCTCCTGCTCAGTGTTTTGGTCCAGGATGGGTGAGAAGGAGCCTGAAGTGCCAGTGAGCTACACTTTGAATGAGGCATACGAAGAGGAGAGCAGCCAACCTGTGCTCCTTGCTTTTATTAATGTGCCTTGGGGGGTTTGTTTCTGACAGAGGCTTCTCTGGGCTGCAAGGGGCTCATCAGGAGATTTTCAGCTGCTCCCATGTGGAAAATGTTGGCCTGAGTAACACCACAGACAAGTAAATGGTTTGTCTGCCCATTTCCAGATGTCTCCATTTGAGCAGAGCAGGTGGGTGGAGGAGATGGGCTGTGAGTAAGTCTGCTTTCCAGGTGGTCCAATTCATCCAGGTCACTCAATGTGGATTATAAATGAGGTAAATGAGAATGCACTGTCTATACATCACATCAACAACAGGGTATATGCAGCTACAAGGAGCAGGGCTCAGGTCTGGGCATTTTTATTGCCATTCCAAGGAACCCTGTTTGATGTTTCCCCTGCTTGAAAGAAGTACGGCCAAGTACCACCCATATTCAGGAAGGGTTTGATTTGGGTTAAAACTGGTACATGGAAAAAGCTCTTGGGGTTGATCTGCCTGTCCTGATGCAAAGGGATTGAGGGTTTGGTCTATTTGCCCTTCAAAAATAAAGACTGGAAATTTAAAGAGTGATAGCAGGCATTCATTTACTTGAAGTAAAGGAACTGAATGGTGCAAGAACAATTGGTTAACTNCATTGGGAAGCAAGACCTGCTTCCCAACCGCTGGGCAGGTGTGGACACCTGAGAGCCCCACGGGCCCTGTGCTGCCTTCAGCTGATGGAGGTGAGAAACAGAGCCCCAGAGGCGCTCGGCACAGGCCCTGGCACTGCTCACTGCTGTCCCCACCAGGGACATATGTGCAGGAGCCGTGAAGGGCGGTTTGGCCTTCGGTCCCGCACCCAGCTCAGGAAGAGCCACCGGGAGGCCGGAGGGCTCTCACACCCCTGCCCTGGGGTGAACTGGGACCATGCACTGTGCAAACCCGGTAACTGAGATGGGGAAAGCAAAGCGTTTGTTCTCGCTCTGGGCGCCCCGTGCCCACCCACCTGGCGGCTGCAGCGGGAGGTGAGCGGCGAGCCCGTGTCCCGGGGGGTGACCCTGACCCCCGGGCAGCGACGGGATCCGTGCGCCCGGCGAGACCCGGGGGCCGGCGGTGGGTGGGAGGCGGCTGATGTCAGCGCAATGGACCCGTATCTGTGGCAACCAGGATAAATAAATAAATAAGGCGCGTGTGCCGGAGCAGGAGGCGCACAAGCCTCTGCGCTCCTCAGCGCAGCCCCGCTGAATATCCCTTAAGCGGCTTAGCAGCCGTGCTCCAGTTTATCACCTGCGCGTCTCCGCGTCTGCCGCCTGCCTCAGAGCATCCAGCCCCCTCGGCGGGGACCCCGGGACCCTCCCTCTCTCTTCATCCCTCCCCCCCGCCTCCTCCTCCTCCCTACCCGGCCCTGGCGGTGGTTTGCTCCGAGCATCCAGAGCTCGATGCGAAGCCGCTGCCGGGCGGTGAATTTCGGCGGTGCAGCGCAAGGCCGGAGGCGGCTGTGCCCATCCCCGGGGCAGGCAGGTGTGTGACCGCCCGGCCCTGCCCGCAGCGGCCGAGCCATGCTGGGAGCGCTGTAGCCGAGCCGGAGATGGATGGTGTCAGCAGCAACAGGAACATGTCTTACAGTAGATGGAGTTACAACAGGTATCGTGCGTCTTGTTTCGGTTTGTTGCTTTCTTGTTTTTCTTTTCTTTTTTCCTTCCTGATATTGTAAAACCATCACGCTGTTTATATAAACCGAGATGGGAAGCCCTCTTCGGGGAAGCAAACCCCTTTACTGATGCTGCTTTTCCAGTCTTGGGACACCCTGTGCTCCCAATAACTCCAGCAGCGGCGTTTGATGATGTTTGGCGGGTGTTTGTCTGAAAACCAGGGTGGGAGTTTCACCGCGGGGTGGCCAGACTAGGGGTGCTCCCAGCCCTGAATACAAATGTTTTCCAGGCTCTCTCCTCTGACCAGGGCTCTGAGATGCACTGATCACCTCAGCAGTCACCCAGACTCTGAAAGATGGTCTGTAGGAACTGCTGCTCAAAGATTTCAACAAATATAAACTGAAGCTTGGGAAACGGAGGTGGCAGGGAGCCAGGATGTGGCTAAAGACTGATGTTTTCAAGCAATAACTGTGTGCAGCCCAGGTACCACAGAGCTGAGAGGGCTGAATTTGGTGTCTCATTGAAACAGTTGAAATATTCCCACTGTGTTTCATACCAGCTTGTGTGCTTTTCCTCTTCCCGAAAACAGAAATTTATTGTAGCATTAGTTTTGTTTTTGTGTGATTCACGGCTGTGACTGACAGGTTCTTCAAGCCTGGATAAAAAAAAGAAAAGGAAAAAAAAAAAAGGTACAAACTTCATGCTTGCTTTTTTTTTTTTTTTTCTGAAATGCTAAGCATAAGCAATGTTAGCATCCCACTGAATCACTACCACAAGCCACTACGATATTCTGGAGAAATAGCCTTTGGAAGTGGTTTTCAGTGCTTAACCAGGTATTCAGCATTGCCCACACTCCCTGGATGCGTGGGTATGTATGTTTTATATGTGCATCTAGAGAGTTTCACTCATTTTTGGTGCATTCCCACTGCCTCAGCAGTAAAACCATTATATCAAAACAGGTACAGTGGTACCAATGGAACAATATCTTCTTTAAAAAAAAAAGCGTATGTGTTTATGTGTATGTAAAACTGAGTTATACAACAAGCTGTGATTTTATGCGTGCATTATCCCATGCAGAGGATCCTTTCCATCTGATGCCACGTCCTCAAAGAGCAGCAGTGAGACCCTGAAGGGCTCAGTCTGCCCCATGCAGCCCAAGTTTACAGCAGTTTCAGTATTCTTACCCTACAGTAAACAATCCAAACATTTCACACAAACTTCTCTTGGAGTTTTTCTCCCAGTGCTATCACATTGTGATCTAACCTTATGTATTACTTGCAATCTATTTCTCCAGTTTTCAGTCTTCCTGACCCTGACAGAGAAGTCACTGATGAGTGTTCATCAGTCTTCACCTGGGAACATTCTGCGCTTGTGTGTCCACCCTGCTTGGCTCTCCTACATCATCTGGGGGGATGAATACAACATTTCAGTGCCTGGCTGGTTTTTTGGTGGCCTGTTTCCAGATTTGGGGATTTTTCCTAATAAATCAACTGTGTACTATCTATCTATCTATCTATCTAGATAGATAGATATACACACACACGCATTTCAGTGCTGTGAGGATGAGGAGTGAATCATGGCTTTTACTCACAGTCTTCTTCTGAAAACCAGTGCAGAGTTGCTCTCTCAGGCTGAGCCTGCCCTTCCACACCCACCTTTGCCCAGGTTCCTCGCAGGAGAAGGAGTTAACTCTCTTTTATCCCAAACCCTGGTGGCTGATGTTTGCTTTTGGACCATGTCCCAGCTTTGGTCTCGCTCACCAGTGGCCACAGGAGTCCCAGCTGCTCTCAGGGTGGCAGCTCTGTGGCAGACACATGTGGGACAGCCCTGTGAACAGCCAAGCACTGTGTGAAGGCCAATGTCTTTTTCTTGGGAAAAAGAACACCCAGGTACTCCTCTTGTGCTGGCATCCATGAATCAGCATGAATTGCAAGAATAGAGGGATAGGGCCGATGGAACAGGTGCTGTCTCCCATAAACACAGTTGCATCCATAATTAGAAAAGAAACCAGGCATTAATTAAACTAATTAAACTAAGAGTTTGACCATTGGACTCTGTAAGATGTGTGCATGGATTTTTCCCCATGGAAATGAGGAGAGTGGCTGCGTCCCTTCTAAATGGCCACACGTGTGCACAGCTTGCAAGTATTTTTCTAATGGGGTTTATTTGACATTTGTTGTGTATCTCAGCATTTGGCCCCGTGACTGTGGTATTCCCTTGGGCTTGCTGCCCAGGATATCCACGGGTTGTTCCTGCAGATAATTTGTGCAGCCAAGAGCCAGTCCAATCACTTGACTGCAAAATTTGAGGCGAGGGAGCCCTGCTCAGCACAGTTCCCCTCAGCTGCTCTCCTAACCAAGGGGAAGCTTCCCCCCACTCCGTCCCCCAGCCTAGGCCAGTGTGTGTGTATGGAAAAGAAACAGGTAAAGTTGGAAAAGGCTCTTAATGATCACGTTTGGCATTGCCACACCTGTCTCCAAAAAGCTGGCCTTATCTTGTGCACATCTTTGCCTTCCTCCCATTGTAGTGCTATTGTAACTCCCTGGTCACTCTGAACATTGCCAGCTGAAAGCACAGGACAGGCAGCAATTTAAACAAAAACTGGGGATATATGATGAGCCCTGAAACACTTGGGAACTCTGGGTTCATATGGCTAACTTCTAGGGTAAAAAAAAGCTTCTCTTTCACCTTCTGCCCTTGGTGACAAGCTGTTTATTGGACATTTTATATTCAGTTTCTGTTTGGTTTCTTTTCCTCTTGAGCATCACACTACCTGCTCATCATGCCTGTGTCCCTGGGTGTACAGAAATGCTCATCTTCCAGGGCAGAGTGAAACTTGTTTCTTCCAAACTTTCAGTGTTCAGTGCTGGTGTGGGTTTTGGCAGCTGGGCTGGTGCCCATCAGCACTCTTGCTGCCCCCCCCGCGCTTTCTTTGGGAACCACGCAGGCCCTTGCTCTTGGAGATGCTTGAAAACTCCTTGCGTTGGTGTTGTCTGCAAATAGAGGTAGCAAGTGGAGGTTTTACCCAGTGCTTCTCATAATTCTCAGGTGGAAATGAAAGCTCAGCGAGAAGAGTCATTAATATGATAGGAAGGTGAAAATGGGGAATAGTCTTTGGCTGCTATAGGGCTGAAGAGCCATTCTCATGAGCTAGAACACCTGAGTCCTTCCTAGCAGTCACAGCAACTGGTGACCAGATTGCTTAATGCTTAAATGTTCAAATGCTTAAACCTCAACAGCACCACCCAGATTTGACCACTGAAGGTCAAAATGGTGCTCGTGAAGGCTTGAGGGAGCTTTGATACCATTCATGTAGTTGAATTCTGCTGAAGGCACAATTTAGGACAGTGTGCAGAATTCAGTCAATCCATGGGCACAGAAGACCAGTTTGAAATTAATTATATGGGCAAGTACTGCAGGATGGGAATCTGCAGTCCACATTTGGAATAACTGTGCAAGGAATCAGTGTTCTCCACAATTTTGCAAGGTTTTTTCATGAATCAGTGGTATGTGCTTAGCTCTCATGGCTAGTCCAGAAGGATTTCTTCAGGAGCAGCAGGGAGTTTTGCAGAAGGAGCAGGNNNNAGGAGTGAACCCTTTTCTTCATCCTTTTCATTAACCTTTTTTTTTTTTTTTTTTTTTTTTTTTTAATACAAAAAACAACAACCCAACAAGCCACAGCAAAATACCAGATGTAGAGTCATCCCTCCTTTCTCACATCTCTTCCTGACACCAACACATCCATATTTTTTTCCCCCTTTTCTCTCTTTGTTTTTTCTCCAGACTTACTTTCTATTTCTTTCCTGGAGAGCTTCAGTGCAGCCATCCCGACCTCAGTACTTACCACAAATGAATGATAGAGGTTTTATCCACCAGCATTTGGAAGTATATTTTGGGAAACCTACTCTCAGGATGTTTCAACTGTTGGAGACAGCTTGCAACCTTTTTCTATTGATCTGTATCTTTGTTCTGTTCTGGATATCAGTGTTGTTTTTTACTTCCTTTTGAAGCTGCTATTTCTGGTTTTGCCTTTTTTAGCCTGTGTTGAAAAGCCGTGACAGTGCACCTGGGTCATGGTGTTGGAGGGTTTGGATCTTAGATCTTTGTTTTTGATGGTTTTTAGAATCCTCTGCCTTGATTTTTCTGGGACATGCTTTCATCAATGAGTAAATAAGGGCTGTCCTCCAAACTTAATCCAAAAAAGTTGTCTTAGAGAAACTTACTTTCTTTTTCCTTCTCTTCTTTGAAGTAGCATCTGTGGAATCCTGAAGCATGTACAGGTTTGCTGCAGTGAGTGCACTTTAACTACACCAAAGAGCAGCTCCTCTCTATTGACAGCCAAGCCACCCTTCTCTCCTCTGCCTTCTTGTGTCTTCAGATGTTTCCTCCTTGGTGAGGTACCTTTAAAGCTGTAATCACTAGACAAAGGATCTGGGAGGACAAAAAGAGGAAGTTGTTCTACGGGACAAAGGGAGAGGTAGAATCAGCCAACCCTCAAGTGAAGCCAGAATAAAACATTCCTGTAACTGATACAGAAATCCTTATAAGTTTACCAATGTTGTGCATTTAGTTTGCTGGAATTAGATTCTTTGTTTTCCTTTCATCTTAAATTCAACGACATAGGAAAAGCTAGACTTTGGAAGTGATGTTTCTTTCTCTAAGCCAAGGCACTAGGAATGACCTGAGGTGAGTTCATGTGCATCCTCCCATGCTCAGGGTGAATGTTTTGCG
Organism: Oxylabes madagascariensis; assembly: GCA_013400675.1. Taxonomy (NCBI): domain Eukaryota; kingdom Metazoa; phylum Chordata; class Aves; order Passeriformes; family Timaliidae; genus Oxylabes; species Oxylabes madagascariensis. The sequence goes on along the minus strand of VYZR01116654.1, from coordinate 18,104 downwards.
TTGGTTGGCTGCACATCCTTGGAGTGTGTGAATTCTCCAGAGACTTGTGACAGCCTTGCAGAGAGGTGTGGGAGAGGAAGCTCCAGGTCCCGCTTCCCTGAAGAAGAAATTTTAAAGCTTCTTAAACAAAAGTAGCCCAAGAATATAATTTAAACCTACTTGACTCATGTACAGCATGACAATCCTAACAAATATAAGAATTTCTTCACTGAAAGAGTTGCAAGCACTGGAACAGGGAACTAACTGGCTGAGTATCCATCCCTGGAGATATTTAAAAGCTGTGTTGATGTGACTCTTGGGGACATGGTTTAGTGGTGGACTTGGCAGTGCTGGTTTAATGATTGGATTTGGCCTTCATGGTCATTTCCAACATAAATGATTTTGTGATTGGTGTTTGGAGCACTAAAAATCACCGCCAGCACCTCAATAGTGAGAGTGGAGGGTAAGTTTTTAAAGGAAAGTCAGTGTTACAGCTAATCTTCGGTTTATCCGTAGTAACATTATATATCCAGGTAACATAAGTTAGGAATTTGCAGTAAGAAGGAGAGCATCACTTGAGTCTCAGCTTGTAATAAAAATCAACACAAAATAATAAAAATAATCTTTTGTCAGTATCGTTAGACCTCTGTAAAATTTCCAAGGTCTCTGCAAAGCTTTGTGCTTAAATCCTGCCTTCAGGCTGTCTCTTGAAACATAGAGACAACTCAAGCATTTCTTCAGGATAGAAGGAGGAATAGGAAACCAACAAAACTGTCTGTGAAAAGCAATGTACCTCAAGAAATGGCATGTGATGTACCACAAGAAATGCTGCTCTGGGTCTCTTATTAGCACTTTCCTCTTTCCTTGCTCTGTGGTCTTATCACACGCTCAGTGTGAATGCCTTTCGTTTCTGTGTCTAAAAGACACATTAAGTGCCTCGTCTCTGGTGCTGGAGCACGGAATTGTCACTTTCTGCTGTGCCTGAATCCTTGCACAATGCAGGGAAGATAAAACACTGCAGCTCTGAGCTATCAGATACTCTTCGTGCTCTCGCTGCAGCTCTCAGCATTAGATTGTATCTTAAAGAAAAATCAACCACATTGCTCATGGTCTGCATTATAAAAAGAAAACCTTTTCTCCCTCCAATATGTAATTTGTGTAAATGCCACTACTAATGGAAGTCTGAGGAATAATGTTCATGGCTGAACACCAACAGAGATGGTTTTTGGTTTTCCTCTTCAGAAATGAATCAGGACAGAAGAGCCATCCCAGCTGTTGACACAGTGGGATGTCCAGTTGAGATGACCAGGCTGGGTTCAGCCAGCAGCCACATATATTTGTAGAAGAGGGATGTTAGCCAGTGCTTGGATATATCTGAAATGCTTGAATGCTGAGGTCAAGAACAGGAGAAGATTCCAAGAGCTTGTATGAAAACAAAGATGCTCCCAGAGGAGTACAGGTCTTTGAAGAGCAAATTGTCAACAAATCAGCTCTAAATCAATTTCAAAAGTAATTCTTAAGTTGTTATTTGTCTCCAGGAGTATACTACATAGATGATCAGACAGGTAAGTCACCTTGCTTGAAAAAAACAATATTATTTCCTTTTTTTTAATGAGCTTGCTGTGTTGTATGTTTGATTCCTGTTATCCTGCTGGTGCTGTGGTGTGTTACAGTCCTGTTACTGTCACAAGCTGCCACACTATCAATTACTTACTTACCTGTCGGGTAAACCTGCCAGTTCAAATTCCTCCACCAATTCGTGTGTCCTTAGGGAGACAAGACCATGCCTAGATGTAATTCCAGCAGTGCTCCTCTGTTTTGGAAACAGTCCAGTCTGTTTTGAAGTTTCACTGTTTTGTGCGCCCCCAGCACCCTCCTCCTCCAAGCTGTGCATTTCTGCTGCCTGTGAACACAAAGGGCTATTTGGAAGGTGGAACTGTTTCTCATGGCCCCTCCAGGCACTGATGTCATTGATATTAATGTTAAACTATTGATCTGTTCTTGAGAAATTGTGTGCAAGCTCACCTAGATTCACTCTTGTCTTCACAGAGTTTGCTGGCAATCCTTTAAAATGTATTTCTCCAAGTGAAACTTTTCCAACTTGAAAATCCTGCTCAAACATCTTCTGCTGGGACACCTGGAGTATCAAAGCCGATTCCTTACCGTAGCTTTTCTAGATATGCCCTCACAGATTGTTTTGTAGAGCCATAACCTAAAATCCTACTGAAACCCAGGAAATTTGCTTGGTTGGTGAAAGATGCTCCCAGAGAGCTTTCTGAGGAAGGCTGTGGAAGGAAGAGGTCTGGAGGGACTCAGCAGGGGCTATCAATCAGAGAGTCAGTCCAGGAGAGGCTGGCTCCACACAGATTGTTTTGCCTGTCTGCAGGATGCTCTGGTTTCTAAGAATATAACTCCGTTTTTGCTTCATTCCTCGCTCGAATTTTGTTCTTTTTTAACACAGTACTATTAAAGTACAGCGGCATGGGCTTTCCCAAAAGTTCTGAAGTTTCTGCTTAAAGTTAGTTTATCCCTCCATCATATTTCTTTTTATCTTATGTGGAACAAATAAAGTGCTCTGCTTTTTAGTATAATTTGGCTAGTTTTAGGAAGAATAGTGAAACTTGGGCTTTGTAACGGGGTCTAGTAGAATCAAGTTATCACCTGGATTGTGAAACAGTGCACTCAGACTAGAAAATATTTTTTTGGCAGGAAGGTGCAGATGAATCAGAAGCAGAAAATGAAGAGAGAGGCCAGTAGGGAAACTGGGAGCTGTTCATCATTAAACACTGTAGAGCAGGTGAGCTGATTTTTATGTACATGTGAGGCAGTGCCGTGACCAAGAATGACATACGTGATCAGTGGATTTGGTTGGGTTTATTTAGGTGGGTCTGAGTAAATTCCAGAGGAGCTAACTTGCACAGTGGAGAGGAAAAAAAAGGGGCATCTTTCTAAATAATGAATAGTTTATATCCTTGTCTTACTGATAACAAGTGAGTAACAGGTAAATGCTGAGAGGGAGCTGGGAATCAGCGGGATTAGAGCGGGACTCCAGCATACTGTGTGAACAGAAGACTTGAAGGTCTTGGCAGCAGCTTTCCTTCCATGGCATTCTGTGCTTCAGCAGGCCTAAAATCCAGACACTAATGGATAAGTGTCCCCTTTTCTTGGAAGCTGTGATGTTGCCTGCTGTGGTTTTCTCCCCACCTGTGTTCTTCAGGGTGCACAGATACTCTGCCACATTTTCCCAGTAACTGCATTGCCCACGTCACCACCACCCCAAATTTCACTCCTCCTTTCACCTTCAGCATGAGCCATATAGACTTTCGTTTCTCTCTGGCACACTTCATGTTTCTTCTCGCCTTCCTAGAAATCCCTTGCGTGTATTTAATTAGTGAGGATTTTGCAATTCAGTGTGGGCCACTCACGCAAAAAGTAGAGGAGCCAGCCTGGGCTATGAACCTCGGCTGAGGCCAAAGCCCACTTAAGTCCCTTCTTACAACCCTTCTGTTCTTCTGCTAATCACGGTAATAGGCTTAACTCCAGGAGTATGGGATGTTGGATACTACAGCCAAAGATGTTCATATCAGACTCTGGGCTATTTTCATTCGTCCTTTTGCAAACGTAAAATGATTCCTGGAGCAATGGGTGTACTGCGATCCAAGGCAATTTACTTCTGCTTGGAATGCAGGTGTATGGATAGCAAGGAAAGGAGTTTTGAAGTAAAAAATAAGAACTAGTTTAAAATCAGAGCTGAGAATTAATGTTCCAGACTTGTTGAAAACCAGAGATTTTGTTTCCATTCCCCACTTGTATTTGGTAATTGTATTACACAGATGTTGCTTGCTCTCTCCTATGAAAAATAATGAGCAACCACACAACATTATACTGCTTTTTTTTGATGTCTGAATTATACTTTAGGTGAAGGTGCACTCCTCCCATCATCTCCAGGTGCAGGTAGGCTACTTTTTGCAAGAGAGCTGAGGCTAAGCCACAGGTATTTATGTTCATAATTTTTGGAGCTCCTGTAGTTGAGCTTCCGTCTGACTACAGGGATTATTAAATATATCATCTAAACATGGCATCAAGTGCAAATACACTGCTTTTTGCCTCTGAGACTGGGAAGGAAGGTGGTGATATTTCCCTGATATTTACTGTCTCCCCTGGGCATCGGGTCTGGGCTGCCAATAAGGCAAAAGGCCTTGCTGCCTGCAGCCCCACTCCTGTGCTCCTGGGGAGGTGAAGCCAGGATTTGTCCACCAGGCATCCTCCTGGACAGGCTGGGACTGCAGGCATCTCAAACGTGCCTGGGAGGGAAGCTGAAGCTCAAACATGGTGATCAAGCTCTGCTCTGTTCACTGTAATGTCTTTATGATACATTATATGCATTTGATTCATTCACTGGGAAATTTGCATGGAAAAATAGGTTGTTTTAAAATGCAATTCAAGTAAAATATCTGCAAACGCAGAAGCATTTATTTTGCTTATCCCTTGCAGTGAGGTTTTCCTGTTGTCTTGGCTGAGCTGTAGATTTGTTAACAGAAAGCAATGACATGTTGAGTTGAGAGCCGAAAGAAATCTTGCTCTAAGGGTGGGAGACAAGGATCTGTTCCCATCTCGGTACACAAAAATGCACTTGTTTAGGTGCAAACTTTCATTGTTAATTAACAAGTATGAGTGTTCTGCAGTGCTTCTCTGGCCATCCCATGAGGAGCATTCCCACACAGCCTGGGGAAGCTATGCTGTGGGAACAGCCCCAGAGTGTGGGTGCAGGGTGAGACTGAATGCAGTTCCTGCGGTGCTAAACTCTCTTGATAGAGGAAGCTATGCTTTTATCTTTGACTCAAATTGATTTTTTTGGCATTGACTATTATCTTCCTGCTAAAAATCTCTCTTTGCTTTCACCTTTCCCCTATGGAACTGTGGGATCATCTCCATGCTGTGAAGTATGTGCCTAAATCCCTTTCCTGTGGTTCTTATGAATCATGCCAAGAACAACATTGCAAAGAATATTGATTTGCATCTTATCCTTTACCTTCCTGGCTGGTTATTTGGTCCAGACTCTGTCACAAAGAGAAGCTGCTGGTATTTTTATGCACATATTCTTCTGATGTACTGTGCAGCATAGAAATGCTTGTGCCTCCAGTAGCAGTGTGATGTTCCAGCAGTGGTGTGAGGCACTGAGTGTATTTGAAATTCTGGCTTCTTTACCAACAGCTGCTTTTTTTGTACAGTTGTGATATCCAAGTTTACCTTTTTGATGCCATCTCAGTCACAGTGCAGCTGTACAAAAATTCTGAATTCTGTGTACAGCAAATGAGGTATGAACATTTCAACGTTAATGCTGGAAATACAGAGGATCTTTTTTTTTTTAATTAAGTTTCTCTTCACCACTCTTGTGTAGGTAGTTGGCAAGTCAAGGTAGATGACTTGGATAAGAATAGGTACGGAGAGAGGGAGTAATAAAACAGATTATTTAGCAGAGAACAATATTAGAGCCCTTTAATGAGCCTCTTCTGAAATATCTCAGATTGAGTCTTTTAATACGGTGCAGAATTTATGCAAAAAGTTTTCTAATGATACTTGAATTGTGTCCACAAGTACTGTCAACTTTTTTCATGCATAAGTTACCAGAGGTCTATAAGTTTATAATTTGTGCACCATTATAACTTTAGGCACTGTCAAGTTTTTCTGTGCATAAAGTACAGCAGATTTAGAACTTTTTTTTGAGGGGAGAAAACTGCTCAGATCCTGCTGTCTGTGATATGGGGAGACTCTTTTTAAATGCGTGTTAGTTTGACTTAAAATTCACCTTTGCTTGGATGCTGTGCATGAGGCTTTGCTAAATGAAAGGAAAAGAGCACAGGTACAAGGGAAAGGTCTCACTGTAGAGGTACTGATTGATTAAATTTGAGTTCAGCTTTGTTTTGGTTACAGCCTTGTGGGATGACATTTAACTAGAGCCTCGTGCTCTCTGCCCTAGTCCCAGATGGGCTTATGAGTACTCTGGTCTATGGATGTAAAAAGAAAAATAATCTATAATAGAAGACACAGAACACGGTTGAGGAAACAAGAAGTGTTACCCAGCATGTTTTAGAGAACTGGATTGCTGACGTCAACCAGCTGTCCTCCATCTTTTATGTAGGAGGGATGTTCCTGATTGGATGTTGGAAGAGGGAAAGTCTCTAGAATTAGGTGTTCACAGTGAAGTTCACTCCATGACGCTCCCCGAGAGCTACCAGCATGCTCCTTGCTCTGCCATCTTGTTTGTTCTGTGACTGGGAACTTCACCATTTCCTTGATGCTTTTCAGACACCCTCTGGATATTCCAGGAGACTTGTAGGGACTTTTAGATGAGCTTTTTTTAACCAAATCCATATTCTCATCCCTTGGTCTGGAAAGGTGTTGGTGCAGGAAATACTCCTTTAACAATGCGGGAAGTTTAGAAAGACAGTTTGTTTTCTTCCATCTAAGTCCTCTTCTTTGTATTCTTTTTTTCTGCTACTTTACTGTCTTGTCTTTTCTGTCCAGTTTTACTGCAGCTACATTCCTGCTGATGGACCATAACAAAAACACCCAAATGGGTATTATTTTTTATTCACCTTAGCAGTGGACAAGGCTACAGAAAATGAGGGAGGATCTTCACAGCTTTTCACTTCTCTTAGCTGTTTCATGAAGGATTCAACTGCCTCCTGTATTAAATCTGCACTGTCTCGATAGTGCATTATCTGACAGCTCGCTATAGAAATACGAGCTGCGATTTTGAGGTATTCGATCACATTCTGAAATGGTATTACAGTGTGGTGGTTATACAGTGAGAGCACAGCTTTGCAGAGCCAGAAGCCTTGCATGTGCAGTGGCAGGTGAGCAGCCAGGCACCTCAGCAGCACCCGAAAGCCCAGATGAGCAGATGAAGAGGAGCCCTGCAGAGAAGGACTTGGGAGTAATGATGGATGAAAGGCTGGACATGACCTGGCAACATGTAAATGTGCGCTTCCATGCCAGAAATTACCCATATCCTGAGCTGCATCCAGAGCCCCGTGGGCAGCAGGGCAGGGAGGGGGTTCTGCTGCTCTGCTCAGACCCCACCTGCAGTGCTGCACCCAGCTCTGGGGTCACGGCACAGGAAGTACATGGAGCTGTTGGGGTGAGTCCAGAGGAGGCCACCAAGATGATCAGAGGGATGGAGCACCTCTGCTATCAGAAAAGGCTGAGAAAATTTGGATTGTTCAGTCTAAAAAAGAGAAGGCTTTGGGTGACCTCACTGTAGCCTTCCAGTGCCTGAAGGGAGTCTGTAACAAAGATAGGGAGGGACTTCTCACAGGGCCCTGTAGTGACAGGACAATGGGGACGGCTTCAAAATGAAAGAGAGTTGCTATAGGTTGGATATTTGGAAATACATTTTTACTGTGAGGATGTTGAGGCACTGGCAGAGATAGCCCAAAGAAGTTGTGGATGCCCCATCCCTGGAAGTGCTCAAGGTCAGGTTGGATGGGGCACTGAGCAACCTGGTCTAGAGGAAGGTGTCCCTCCCCATGGCAGGGGGGTCGGAATGAGATCTTTAAGGTCCCTTCCAACCCAACCCAACCCAACCCATTCCACTTCTTCTGTGATTCCCCGTATAGGAAATGATGTAGGCAGAGGTGTTGATGTCCCACCTTTCCTCTCCCCCACTCTCAAAATGCCTGTTACCAAAGGGCAGAGGGAATGGGGAATGGGGAATCTTCCTCCCAAACATGCATCTGATTCCTACATGTGACTTCAGCTGTGCTAAGCTCATGTAGGTCCCCTGCCTCAAATCCTGCATGTGCATTCCTTTCTTCCCTCTACCTGCCTAAATGTATCATATTCACCTGCCTTGCTCAGTGTTGCAAGACATAATTCCTTCCCATTTTTATTTAAATCAATTCCAAAGCTCTAATTAATGGAATAAACACACCTTTCTCCTCTTTGCTAGCTTAAGATACTCATCAGAAACAATATTTTCATCTCAAAGTGAGGCCTCTTCCCTGGAGTTTGCATCCTGAAACCCCAATATTTTGGGTCCATGATCCCCAAATGCCCAAATTTGAGCTCTGGAACCCTGAATTTTGGTTCCTGACCCCCAGTCCTCCCTAATTTCTGCCCCCCCCAATTTTGTGACCACACACACCCATATCCTCTAATTTAGTGTCTTGAATGCCCGAATTAGGGTCCAGGACCCTATAACTGGATGGTTTTGTAGGGTTCTGGACCTCCCAAACCCCTCAAATTTTGGGGTCCTGACCCCGAGTTTTGGGATTCTGATCCCTCCAATTTTCTGCCACCCCCAGAATCCCCGAGTTTGGGATCCGAGCCCCCCAGCCCCCAATTTTGAGGTCCAAACCCCCCCAGATCCCAAATTTGGGGTCTTGAACCCTGAATTTCAGATCCTGACCCCTCAAATTTTGGGGTCCTGACAATAGTGTTGGTGGATTAGAGGGCAGGCAGCTCCTGGGACACGTCACAGGCATCACTGGAGCTGCTCAGCACTCTTTGAGGCAGAGCTGCCTGGAAACTTAGGAAACATGTCAACAGAAAATGGACTATCCTTCACCCTCCAGCTGCTGTGAAGCTGTGAGGAACCCAGTCCTGGGCACTTTTCCTGTACATTTCACCCCATTTGGGGCTTGTTTTATGAGCAAGCCCCCGAGTGGCTGTTTGGTTACCAAGAATAAGTGTTACCAAGAAGTGTTACTCCAGAATGCTCAGTCACTCAATACTGAGCCCCTGTGGCAAAAAATAGCTTTATGTAGATTGCAGGAGGTACTGAGAGGAAGCTGAATCCCCTGAGGCTCTTGTAGGAGGAGGAAAAAAAAGGCTTTTTTGTCCAACTATGCCATACTCATGCAGTCATGTCAAAGCGCAGTGTGCACTGCTCCTGCTTCTCAGAGGCCTCCAGATGCATTGTTTGTCTCCAAAGCCAAGGTAGCTGGAAGTCCCGGTGATAAACGACAGTGCAGGCCTTCCTCCCTCCCTGCAGGTCAAGCCTTTCCAAAGAAGAATAAGGAGGCTGCTAACACGGGGCTGGGATTTCTTCCTGAGACCTGCCAGATCCAGAAACTTTTTTTTTTTCTCTCACTCATTGCAATTTTTTCCAGTAATAGAAACTGTCATCTGTAATTGAGACTATCACATTGATAAGTGAGAATGGTGCAGAAGTGTACGTAATTTAACTTATTCTGAGCCTGCTCATCCCCCTTGCTAAAACAGACAACATTTTTAGTAACCCTATCCAGTCCTTTCCAGCCAGCTGTAGGTTTTCCTATAAAAACAAGTCAAATCTCCACCACTTACACTGCAAGGCAGAGGGAGGGATGGTGGACACTGGGTTGCCTCCTTCAGTTTGAGCTATG
>VYZR01116652.1:0-18462 GCA_013400675.1 Oxylabes madagascariensis | reverse complement strand
ACTCTCCAGCCAAAAAGATAATCAGAAACAGACTGCAAACCTGTGTCACAATAATTGCTGCATCTTTTACTCTTTGAAAACTGATATTTTCAGAAGATATTTTTTATAATTTATTGCCACCCCAAGAAAGGTTTTGATGGCCACTTAGCTACAGACAACTGCTGCGACCAAACCACAATTCAGCACACATGGCAATAGAATTATTTCCCAGTCTTTATGTTTTAACCACCTCCAACCAAGCAAAAATTATATTACCAATGCTTGTACCAACCTCCCAGTAAATTGTACCACTAAAAGCAAAATGATATGTAATGCAGCACTTCTAACAAATGATCAGCTTACTGTGCCCTGAACCAAACACTTCCACAGATTCTTCATGCCAAACCTGGCATAAGCATGTGCTCTGATTAAAAAGGAAACAACTTAGTTGTTATAACAAGCGTCTTTAGCTTTATTTGGTATTACTAATGCTTTTAAACAGAAGGCAGGGTACTGGCAAGAGTGAAAAACAGACTTGAAGGGGGAGGAAACCTGCAGGCTGGAGAGAAGCTGCAGTCTCTGAAGTCTGACCCTCCTGCTGTAGATAACGAGTGACCATAAGCTGTGAGAGCTGGAGAAGTTTGCTGCATAGAAATTTCAGACCCCTCCTGAAGCTCAGCAAGGCAGCCACAAGACATTGACAATGACATTTACAAAGCCTGTATCAGCTTACGGCAATGACTTCAGTAACAAATCATATATGCTGAGGTACTGTATGCTCCCACTTTACAGAGGGTTAAATAGCAGAAGCTCTTATTGATGGACAGTCAGAATTTAAGCAGTCAGTACATCCAAAGTTACAAGACTTTCCTGGTCTTCCTGGTGCCATCAGGAGAGGAAAATTAAAAAAAATTCTTTTTTCTCCAAGAGCAAAACACTTGCAAACCTTCACTCCATGCTCCTGTGATCCTACTGTCTACTGAACCTTAAATTTCCTGCCTTAAGCTAACTTTTCCATAGTCTTGTTCAGTGCAAGTTAGACACTACCTCAGAGCTGCCTCATGTTCTGTGGCAGATGAAATAGCCCCTGTAAGTAAACTACTTGAAACCACTTAGAAAGAGGTTGGCAGAGATGCAACTTAAACCATTGTCATTTGTCATGGAAAGACAAACAAATCACCCTTCCCAGAAGAATCGTGACTCGAAGTAAACACATGGAAAAAGGCACGAATTTCTGTTCCCTTTTTAGCAAGCTCAAAGACAGCATAAAGCTTGTCTTACACATTCTTGGAGAATAAAAGGGAGGAATGATATCTACAGATTCCTCAATAAGTTTTCTGGACCTCAATCCAGATGGGAATGAATAACTCCCTAGTCCACCCCCAAAGGCTGCAGCCAGCAGTGTACCAGACAGAGCAACCCAGGCTGTGAATCAAACAGGCTGGGAGCAGAGGGCAGTGTGGTCTGCACGGTGGCATCAGCAAATTAATCCCTTCTCAGACACACAGCTCCCCAGGGACTCCATGTCCTGCTCATGGCAAAGTGGCAGAGACTCACAAGCCTTTTCCTGCAAGCACACTTGTCCCCCAGCCACAGGAAGCTTCACTGCTGTCCCACTGAAAAGCCAGCTATGCTGGAGTTGAGGCTGGGAACAGGACCGTGGCACCCTGCCTGTTATCTGAAAGTTATTTCCAGATAATATTTTCCTCACCTTATAACAAAACAAGCTACTGATTAGCACTATTAGAAGCACAACTTGAGACACAATTTGTATTCAAATCAAGATTTACCAAAGAAACTGCGAAACATTATTTTGGTGACCTCTGTGCTGCACAAAATCCCACATCCATTGGGAACACAGTGCCACCCCCGTATTCTGTCATTTAGATAAGGATTACATCTTCCCCTTCAAACAGAGGAGAAAGGCACAGTGCTCCAGGATTTCACCAAGTTTTCAGCTTTGCCAGTTAGAGATATTGAGATTCTCAGAGGCCATGGTGGTGAAAGGCAGTGCAAAAGACTAAAATACCTAAAAAAGTAGGAAGCATTGCTAAGGTGAAACAGAGAAATAAAGATGGATGAGCTAAACTTGAACTTTCAACATATCCTAAACCCATGATTCAGAAAATTAGGCTAGGGTTATGTTTAATAACTTATTCCTCTACCTTCAAAAGTCCAGCATCTTTATCTGTACCATTGGTAGCAGCAGGGATGTGATGAAGCATACAGTTCATTAACAGTGGTTGCCTCAGTTGTGATCATTTTAACGAAGGTTTTGCATAGTTAAGATTTTCATTTTGGTGTAGGAATCAGATACAACCCTTGGTATTGTTTGCCCTGCAGCCAAACATTTCCATCACCTTCAATGGGCATTGGGATGGTCCCTCATGGATCGAGGCAGACTCATTTCACTGGTCAAGTGCATAAAGAAAACAGACATAGGCTACCAAAGAAAAACAGCAAAAGCCAAACTTTACTCACTCAGAAACTCGATGCTGCATCAGTGAATCAGAATCCTCAAGCAGTCTCTGTCCTTTGGGGTAAGACTAGTTGTGTCGACTGTATGAAAATTGCTGTGCTCCCTGGGGAAAACACAGAATTATGGAATCACTTTGGTTGGAAAACACCTCCGAGATCATCTCAGTGAGAGGCCACAGGACATGAACTAAAGGCAAGGGTTATCTCCCAGCTTCTATTAGGACTTATTGTTAACATACTTGTGAAATCCATTAGGGGGCACATCTCGACTTTTCTCTTTCCTCTGATAACAATACAGCTTTGAGGTGTTCACAAAACACCCCTGTGGGATAACAGAGGCACATCACCAGCTGAGGAGCTTTTCCTGCTTAGTGAAATTTTCTTTTCCCATTATTTTCTCAAACTGGACAGCCCCTTAGAAACTCAAGTAAACCCTTCACCTTCTCAGTTCCTTCTCCCTACAGCACATAGGGCATGGCATCACATTATTTCAGGTACTGAAGTAGCACCTTTCATGAAAAAAATTAGCTCAATAAGTCTAATTCCATTGGGGGATGGAAGCAACACTTTTTCCTAAATATCTTTCGTCTGTTTCAGCCTTCAGCCCACCTTTAAATTGAGATTATTTTTTGTGTTAATGATGCTAAAGAAACAACTTGAAGTTTACTCAAAACAGCAGAACAAGCACAAAAGTGCTGTGCAGGGGGCTAAGCCTAAAAGCTTTAGGGCAGAGAAAAAGCTTTTAAACTCACCGCCATTTTCTTATGAAAATTGAGCAAGAATCCCAAAAGGGTCAGCTTAGGAGTCACAAAAAGGCTGTTTATTCCCATTTGAATGATCTCTGTTGATTACTTTGGTATCAGGAAACTCTTAAGCTGCTTCTTTTCCAGGGCTCCTAATTCTGCATGTTACCTGGAGAACTGCCATGATGTTGTTTGCCCTCTTCCCTCTGTTTATCTACTAAAGGAGAAGCAAGGCCTGTGGCCCTCTCCCCTCCCAGCTGAGGATGTTTTCCTAACTGAGGCATCTCATACCAATTAACACCATTTGAAAGCCTTTAGAATGGGGACATACGCCAATTTATCTGCTTTCTACCCAGCCACTCCAGAAGTGGGTAATGCTTATCTGCTCCAATTACTTCTGAACATGGCATTTGGAGTGTCCCAGCTGGACCCAACCCAAGAGACCTTTCAGATTTTGGCAGTGGCCCTCAGCAGTGCTCACCATGACCATTAATTGGGGTGTTGCTGATTAAATGATGAGTACACTCGGCTGGGCAGCACCCATGGGCTGGGCTCTTCCAGTAGCAATGAGCTCAGATGTGTTAGAAATCACATCTTCCAAAAGTTTTCAAAATCAATGAGCTGGCTGTGTTAGAAATCACATCTTCCAAAAGTTTTAGAAAGCACTATGGCCCCATTAGGAATGGGCACCCAAGACCCTATTGTTGCAGTCAAAAAGTCTGCACCCAATGGATTCAGTACTTCATGAGGGCCTACAGAGAGATGGGAGGGGGCTCTTGACAAAGGCATGAAGTGACTGATAAGGGGGAATGGCTTAAATCTGAAGAAGAGTAGGTTTAGACTCGATATTAGGAAGAAATGTTTTACTGTGAAGACAGCATGATGCTGGTACTGGTTACCTGGAGAAATTGTGGCTGCCCCATCTCTGGAAATGTTCAAGACCAGGCTGGATGGAGCTCTGAGCAAACCTTGTCTGGTGGAAGGTGTTCCTGCCCATGGCTGGGGGCTTGGAATAGTATGATCTTTAGGTCCCTCCAACCCAAACCTGTGATTCTATTTGTACTGGAAACACACATGATGCAAACTTTCCCTGCTGCTTAGAGGACACTGATGAGGCTTTGGTAGGCAAGGTCAAGATGTTCGCCTGCTCTGATAAAGCATGAGGAGGTAAATCATCCTGTGGAACTCAAGCCACTCAGATTTGGCATTTGGTACTTTTGGCATTTTCCCCCCCTCCCCTCCTGCTTTTGTTCTGTCAGTCTGAAGAGAACAGCTCGTGTGATGTAATTTAGAATAGAGCTTTTTTAAAGCTTTCACTCAGGAAAAGCTTCAGGAGCTCTGGGGGTATAGCTTAGCTCGGAGAAATAGAAAGAAAGCAAGTTTGCATTGACAGCTTGATCCCAGAGAGAGGTGGCTGCCTGCTTGTCTAACAGGTCCTCTGGGTCTGGATGAGGCAGAGACAGAGGAGCAGTCATATTAAGTGAACGCGCGCTGCCAATGTTAAAGGAACAATTACCATTATTCTGCATAGTTCACTGTTTGCTACTGCTATTTTCTTCAATAAAACCTCTTTTCACTTGCCAATTGGAGCTTGTCATGTAACAATATTTCTTATGCACAATACACATACTAAAATGCCCCTGTGTTTTTAATACATTTATAGTTGTTAACAATAGCAGTATAGCGACAGAAAAACCTGTACTTGCTTTGAATACAGAACAGATTGAAAAAAACAAACCAGTGGCCCTGCTCTGAAGGATTAACGGGGGTTAGATTTTGCCTAATCTGAGTTAAAATAGTGACGACTCCTCCATTCCTCTGATGACCACTTCTTCTTCTCAGGGCCTGGGTGGTGACCTCCTCCCTTGGAAGGGGTTGTACACCTGAGCCTCGTGCAAAACTTCAGTGATGATTTTGATGTCAGGGAGCGTTGAGAAGAGCATTGGGCTCTCACCTGTCCCTGTTCCTGGGCAGTCCCAAGGGGGATGGGGCCAGTCCTGTGGCATCAGCAAGCCCAGCCTGCTGAAGGTTGCCCAACAGCCCTTCAATCCTTGTGCAGGGTGCACAGACAGGTGGGAGCTCTGCTACCATCCAGCACCACCTGAAACTCCGGTGTTCACAGCCCACATCAGACTAACAAAACTCCTCGTGAATGCAGCTCCTGGTGAAGCAGGACAAACAGACAGCTTTGGGGAGACTGGCATTTCCCCAGGGCTGTGGAGCTCTACAGATCTCCTCCAGGAGTTCACACAATGGGGACATTGTGCTGCTACTGCACTTGCCAGCATCACAAAGCCAGGTGGAAATGACCGCAGTGAAGGTGCCACGGCGAGAAGAAATTACGTGTTTGCACTTCTGAGCAGGCTGAACCTCATATTTCATGCACCCAGAGGAAACAAGCAGCTGTTCGGAAACCTTTGTAGCACAATCATGCAGAAAACTTTCTTCTGCCATAAGATTCGTGTTTTCTAAGAACACTATTTTCATCAGAACAAGTTAATATACACAGGAAAAGACATCTTGAGTGTTCCTGACTCTCCTACACTATCCAGGAATAGTGATAGACTGCGAGTTTAAACACATTCTTCCACTGCACAGTGAGAGAAGTGTGTTTAATGCTGTGAGCAGAACACTTACCATGTTTGCCTTTGCCAGAGCCGGCAAGACTACACCGTTTTAAGAGTACTTATTACATACATAAGTAACAGTGGATGTCATCTGTCTGCCCCCAGAATAGATGTTCTGCATCTTCAGTGCAGGGGAAAAAAAGGATTTGTGAAAAGATACACAGCACGATACATCTTCTGCTTCAGACATTGCTAATTGTTTTGTCTGTGGCTTTTTCTGAGAAAAAAGAGTGAAGAAACCCAGAGCAGGCCACCATATTGGAGGCTGATTTGGAGCCTGATCTTAGCTCCCTGGAATTGTTTTCTTTGACATCTGGTGATACAGGATCAAGCCCTTTCAAAGATAAATAAGTAATTTTCCAGCATGGTCCAGCACAGCCTGTTCCGCAACACCTGGGGAGGTGCTCAGATGGCAATAAGATTAATAATGTTTATTACAGTGTGCAAGTCCAGCTCCCAGTTGTGTTCCAGCATGGCATGCAGGCAATCGAGAAACAAATGGAAGTGTTTGCTAGGAAAGTCTCATAGAGGACATAAGACTCTCACAGATTGCCACTCACCATTGGGTTCAAATCAAAGAAAAACTTTTATACCTTATTAGAAGGCATGGCGGGTTGTAGTCATATATGATCATGTGTCAATTTACCACCAGTAGAGCTCTAAGTACTATCTGTGTGAAATGATGCATCTTCTGTGATTTGCAGCTCTCTTTCACAGTGTTTAAAATGTTTGGATTTATTTTAAGGATATATATGGGTTTGATGGTATTAATATATGTGGGTATGCTGGTGCTTCCCCCCACCGAATGAAAATGCTGACAGTTTCAGAGCTGCTCTGGCATTAATGTTGTGCAAGGATATCTTTGTGACCATAACTGTGTGTAATGCCTGCTTTGGGAATAAACTCTTGGCACGTAACTTCAGTGTCATTCAGAAAGCGGCACAGTTGTCAAGGACCGTGGGACTTGAAAGGAAGACACTGTGCTGCCTTTTCATTGGAAAGTTCACAAATTCTGCCTAGAGATCCCTCTGATATTTTCACTTTTCAATACATAGTGCTTACCAAAAATAAAACTGAGAATTTTAAGTGCTTTCCAAATTTAATGACACAGAGTTTTACATGGAAAAAAACTCTTTTGTAATTAACTCAGCATTTTCTGGTTTATATTACCTATAAATTTCCCCAGCTAAAGAGTGAGCAATTACACAAGGATGTCCATGGGTGAGACCTACCTTTAGTTGCTGTGTCAGTGTATTTGATAAAGCCCCATTTACTTCTGGCTATTCAGCTCAGGTTAGGATTTAGTTTCTGAAACTTGATCATATTGGCAGACAACCTTAACCTCATTGTGGGCCGAGTCATTAACCAGGAGAGGAAGGAAGAGTGAATTAATGCAGCAGTGACATCTTGGCATCAACAACAACAACAACAATTGTAAAGTTTGTTTTTTCTCTGCTTCGAAAACAAGGTCAATTCAGGTGAGATAACACATCAAACCCTCCAGTTTCACTCTGTGCAGTGAGGAATAAAGAGAATTTGAGAGGTTTGAGTTGGCCCTGCAGAACAACAAGAAGCTGTCCATGAGCACTGGGATGGTGAGGGGTGTGCAGGCAGCCCCAGCAGAGGGTGGCTTCAGGGGCTCTGTGTGGTGCTGTGCATCCCAAATCCCAGCCTGGGGAAGAGGACAGGGACCAGCACAGCCATATGGCGACTGACATTAATAAAAGCAAACATCACTAAGCCCTCCACTTGGAGGGGGAAGGACAGGGCTGTGTGTTTTCAGTTCAGGTTCAGTTTGTGACTTACTTGTTCAGAGTTTTTTAATCATCCCTTTTAGCAAATGTCAGCAGAGTGCAGTTTTAAACAAGAAGAAAGAAACAAAAGAATATGGTAAGCAGACTTAAGCTTCATTTACAACACTTCTTAGGGCTGTTTCATATAATAGGGCCACTCACACCTGCAAGGTCCTCCCCAACCCCGGAGTGTTCAAGGCCAGGTTCCACAGGGCTTGGAGCAACCTGGTCTAGTGGAAAGTGTCCCTGCCCATGGTGGGTGGTTGGAACTAGAAGGTCTTTCAGTCCCTTCCAGCCCAAACCACTCTATAATTCAATAAGACAAAAAAAAATCCAGTCTGGGGCTTAAATACAACTTCAGGTATAGCCACGCCATCTCAGTGACTCCCAGAGAGGATGATCTCTTTCAAGATCTGCTGGAATAACAGCAGGGTGCCAGGATGCTCTGTTCATGGAATTCAAAACAGGGAAAAATTTAAAAAAATTACCTAACAGCAAGAAGCATGTGAAATACCATGAGATCCTGCTGCTCCCTGGACTAACCCCAATTCCTGTAATAGATTGATCTTGTGGAAGCCATTTCAAAAAGTCACGACCACCAGGACAGAAATACTGACCTAAAGAAAAATGTGATAGGGAAAGAAAACAGTGGCTGAAGGGGAATTTGAGAGAGCCAATCTACAAACAAGTCCTGAGGGCTCCAGTAAGGCTCTCCTCAAGGGTGAACAGCTGTATCCCACGTCCAGCCCCTTGGGTTTCAGGGATTGCCTTGCCTGTTGGCCAGCTGATGTGTTTCTGCTGTGATGCCTTAAGTTTTATCTTTCCTGTATTTCAGATTCTGTGCTGCCCAGGGGTGCAGCTCTGAGCTTACATTCAGTGTCACTCACCTCTTCACAGAGCAGGGAGTCAAAACAAATTCTTTTCCTGCTGGAGATCAAGGACAACTTTCAGGCCCAAAAGCACAAACAAGGGTGGGCTGGAGGGAGGAACAAGAAGGATGGGACCTCACAGCCTGAAGCTGGAATTGGACAATTAAACCCCAAAATGCAAATGGGCCAAAACTCATAAAAGTGTGAGAGCTTGTGACCGTTTGTCCATTTTGTGACCACTTTNATGCTTGTCTCCCTGCCACTGATGCCTTAAGTTTGAGCTTTCATGTATTTCAGATTCTGTGCTGCCCAGGGGTGCAGCTCTGAGCTCACACTCAGTGTCACTCAGCTCTGCACAGAGCAGGGACACAAAACAAATCCTTTCCTGCCAAAGACCAAGGACAACTTTCAGGCCCAAAAGCACAAACAAGGCTGGGCTGGAGGGAGGAACAAGAAGGATGGGACCTCACAACCTGAAGCTGTAATTGGACAATTAAACCCCAAAATGCAAATGGGCCAAAACTCATAAAAGTGTGAGAGCTTGTGACCGTTTGTCCATTTTGTGACCATTTTGTGCACACCTTGGGCGTAGCCCTGGCCAGGCTCTTGTCCTGCCCAAGGTGTATCCTGAAAGGCCTTTCAATAAATCCCTCCTTTATTCTCTATCTCTGTCCAGTCTCTATTCCAGGTCAGCCTTCCCAAGGCATCAGCTGCAGTTAACACTTGATAGCGAAGCTGTGAGGTTCCTGTGAAAATTCAGTGATTTATCTCGGTTCTTATCAGCCGAGGGCTCCTGAGGACCCCGAGCAGGCTGTGACGGGGAGCGATGGACAGGGAGGGCTCTGGGCAGGCCCTGCAAACCAGCCAGGGAACACACTGTGAATTCTGCTACTGTGGTCATTTAGGGCATGAATTACGTCGAGCCTTTAACACACATGATGATGTCTGATGCAACAGGGACTTTGGACTTAGAACATAAAAACCTTTTCATAAATTGCTCGGTCCCCCTTCTTGCAGTCGTTACAACTCCAAGGTGTAAGAGAACAGCATAAAATTCACACTGATCCCTTCAATTCTTTTTTAAACATCCTTAAATCCAGCTTTTTCTTTCCTGCTATACATCTTACTTTTTATAGTTAAAAGTAATTTTAAAGCAAAAAAGAACATAAACAATATACACTGACTCTTGACACTCCATTGCTTTTTTAAACTAGAATAATAAAAATTTGCAAATGAACAAAAGAGTGGGAGGAAGATATCTGATTTACAATGTTTTTGAGATAAAGAACACTATAAAAAAAGATCAATGTGAATAATAAAGCATTGTTAACTGAGTCATGACATTTCTATTCTCAGTGAAGATTTGAACAGTAGAGCTCTGCAAATGAGCACCTTGTGCCATTTTCAAAGTGGGAGGAAGACATATAATTAAAATTTTTAAAGTGAAGAGAATTTTAAAAAAAATCTCTGTGAAAAAGTTTATTGAAAAACATATCGACATATCAATATGACATAAATTACTTTAATTTTATTAAGCTGGGAGGGGGGAAAACCTCTTTTTGAAGACTGGCTGCAGAAAGCATTCCTTGAAAAGAATTTTCTTTATTAAAAACTCTTTGCTAAGATGAAACAGCACTGAATGTCAGCACTACCGTATATTTATTCTGTAACTCTTCCAACAGCCGAGATCTATAAAAGAAACATATTTTCAAAACAGTTTTAACCTCCATTGTCTTGATCATTGGTATTAACATTTTTCATGTCACCTATTGAAATCCCTTAAAGGAACCTTTTATTCAGTCAAAATTAATGAAGCCGTTTTCTTAAACAGCCTCCAAAAAGTAAAAACGACGTAATGTTGTGCATTTTATTTGACATACGTTTTCTGCCATTTCACTTATTTGTGTGATGAGAGCAATACTTCATATTTATGCTATCAAATCTGCAGAGAAAAGTGATTTTGAGAGAGAAGAAAACCAACTCTGCTCTTGCTGTGTGTGCAATTTAAATCCACAGCGAAAATACAGCATTGATCAGATTACTCCAATTGAGTCATTTAGTGCTTTGGCATTCCTGAAGTTAGGGCCCAGCTGTGAAATCATAGTTGGGGCCAAACATTGCTGTTAGGTGAGTGCACATGGCTCCCATTTTCTTCAAAGGGAATGACACACATGGCCAATATTTAGCTTTCACCTCTTCCATTCTTTAGCTAGCAAAGCCAGAACCAGTGGAGTATATGCAGGCAATTTAACAGAATTAAGAACACAATCAAGATTTTCCAGGACTTACTAGTGATTTGGGATATATAATTCAATACACATCCAAACACAGATGCTCAGCATATTCTGAAATTCAGGCCATCTCAAATATCTTGCTTTAAGCAGGTAAAATCATAAATTACTCTGAGTACTTTGGCCATTGGATCCTAACAAACTGGGTGTAGTACACCTCCTCAAAATTATAAACTCCAACTTCTGGCTTGGCTGGGATGCCTGGGAGAATTATGACATCCCAGCCCATTTTTGTTCCTGTGTTGGCACACAGTTCTCCCCTGCCAGTACCACTACAGGACTTGAACACAGTGCAGGTGCCTTTCTGCAGCAGGTGATCCCTAGGGAAAATCCAGATCCTGGCTCTGCAGGTCCCCTGGGATGCACTGAGCTGCTGGGCTGGCCCACAAGACCTTATAGGGTAAGTGCCATGGAGAGCAAAAAGGATGCATCCCAAAAATCTAGCTGCCCCATGCTGCATGCAGATCTTCATTTCAACTCAAGGTCAAGTGGAAAACTTTTCTACCATCCTTGCTGACTCTCCTCTTCACTTTCTCCTGACTCCATCTGTTCCTCACCCATCTCCTTCGTTCCGCACTCGCCTCCCTCTTCTTCCTGTGTCCATCTGTTCCCTCCTTCCTCGACACAAGTTGGGGAAGGGAAGTAAATTCAGTCATTCACTGAACAGATTTCAAGATGAACCCCCTCCCTCTCCAGTTCTAACTTCATTCATCATGGTAAAAATTATAATGAATAGAAATGTTGAAGGTGAAAATTTATTAGGGATTGTGTTGCTTTCTTATATGAAAAGCAGTTAAAGCGGCATATAAACATTGGCTTCATTCATTTTTTCTTAATATATGGTATAATTAGTGAGAAATATTAGTGGAAGTGCTTGCTATGCAGTCCATCAACACATGCCTGTCAGAGCTTAGGATCTGGGCCAAAAGTTTTTGCCAGTCCTGTGATAGATTTACAATAAGCCTATAGAAGGCTTTACAGCTAGCTGGGTCACTAATTCATGAAGTTAAAACGTATGCAATGAGGTCAAAAATTCACTATTGATAAAATAGCCCCTCCCGGGATTGCACCATTAGCTTTGTTACTGCAACAGCAAAATAAAGTAAACCCAAAGCTCCTGTGAATTACCAGTCCATCATCGTAAATCAGCAGTGAAGCACTCGCACGAGTTCATGATGTCATCTGAAGCCCGGGATATATTTATAGCCTTGTGTACTATTTCCTGTTTCCTTACGACAAAAATAAACAGTCTCCAAATCCCCTGCATCCTTCTGCCTGAGCTCAGCAAAATGTAATGGGCAGGAATCTCTGAAGGCCCCCGTGATATATTGGTGATATATTGGTGATGTATTGGTGATGTATTGGTCTAGAGCAGCTCCCTTCTGATGGGCCACGGCGCCCGCGCTCCCTCCGGCCTCTCTCATGTGGGCAACAGCAGTTCCCATGGAGTTTTTTTCCATCTGCTGCACTCACTGCTGGGATAGTCCCACGCCCCCTCCTACTTTGCCCCCCTGACACTTGGAGAGAGAAGGAAAGAAGATTTAAGGCTCCAAGCCTTAGGCATGGAGTGAGCAGCCCGGCAGGCGCATCAAAGGTGGAGGAGCTCAACGTTGCTCCATGTGGGGACCCGGGCTTGCCACCACAGAGACCTTGGGCATCTTGTCCACTGAGACTGCCAAGCCATGAAGGTTGGAGTTTGGGGTTAAATTTCCTCTCTCCTCCTTTGCTAATGATTTGGGATCTTCATCTAAGGTTTCTGGGGTGTTTGGGCGTGGATGATGCCCACATTTCATCTCAGGCCTCCCAGCTCTCTAATTTCCTGTACCTACCTCAGTTGCTGTGTTTGCTGGTGATCGTCTTCACCTCTTCTTGGGTGAAACTTTCTCTCTTGGCAGATTGTTTTATTTTTTGTTCCTTTCCTGAAATGAGACAGAGGGTAACACAAACTGCACCATGCCACGTAACCTCCCTCTGCCAGGAAGAGCACTTGCTTCTGTTTGACCTCAGAGAAACATCTTCTGAAGTCAATGACTGTCACTTAAGTGGCTGAGGGTGATAGCTGGGCTAAATCACATTTATTTGATATTTATCCCTCTTCAATTTTGTTTTCTTCTCTCCACCAAGACCGTCGCACCAGCTCCCTGCCTCTGCTGGCCCTCCCTGGGGTGACACCGAGCAGTGAGGACCATCCAGGTAAGCTCTGGCCCCATGCATGCAGAGATACTCCCTCCCTGGCAGACTTAAATTATTTCCCTTAAACCATCAAGAAAAAGTGTTTTGGTTTTTCTTTGGTTTTTGCTTTTTTGAAGCACTGCTGTCAAACCCTGAGGTCTGGGTTTCATCCTTCCATGAGTCCTTTCAAACAAAGTGAGTTCAGATGAAGCCTTCATAGGTACAAGTTTTCATCCATCAGATCTGATGTAGCTCTGCCTGTGTCATCTCAGGGCTGAACGCACATGGCACGCAGCTCTTTCAGTGATGAGCTGGTGATACATTGAACAGACAAGTAGAGACAGCAGGGCACGGGATAAAGAATGGCAGGGAGAGCAGCCCGGCCTTCCCTTGGTGCCTTCCCTGCCCTGATGCACCAGCATGCCTCAGGGGAAAATTAAAAATTACAGATCCTAAACTGCTACAGTTTTCCACGCAGTTTAGCATTAACCCTTGGGACTCCTGGCTCCAGGGGTGTGAGGCAAAGGGACACTGCCAGGGTGGATTTGGAACAAATGCCAGCATTGAGTAGAGCCACTGCCTCCCTCATCCTTTGCTTGTAAGATGTGGCTGAGCCCTAGGAGGGTCAGAGATCAATTCTCCTGCACTGTAGTCTTCTCCTAAACAGTTGTTCCAAGAGCTGCTTTGGATTACCTGCATTGCTGCAGTCCCTGTTTAGCAGAGCAGAGCACCTCTTAAACCCTCTGTCCCTTATCAAAAATAGACTTAGAGCCCTTGTATGGCTTTATACTAAATCTAATCTCAGAAGCATGCAGGGAAACTGCAGACTCCTCCAGGACTGCAAGATGCTGGTTTGTGCCTAAAGCCAGTGAAGAGAAATAGAGGTCAGGGGACACACTGCAAATGCCAGTCTTGGTATCACTGCTCCTCCCTATTAACCAGAGGGATCTGGGGCTGACATCAGTGGAAAGTAAGTGATTTACTTTGTGCTTTCATGAATTTAGACACTGCAGTCAGCCATCTGAATCGTCCAACTCCAAAAAGAGAAAGAAAAAAGAAATTCCATGTGAGTATCGAGACTACCTTTAATACAAACATGGGTGAACGATCCCAGTCTGCTACCGCAACAGCCGAGTCCCAGCTTCCCTGTGTGAGGAAGAAAGTTGCTACTTCATACTATTTAAAAATGGCACATTGTGGGGGTGTACCTTTAACAGCCTCTGCCTAACAGTCTAACACTGAATAATCTGAGATTTCTTCATCATGATACACTTATTTTTTCCTTTAAGTTCACTTCAGTGGTTGATTTCTATACGTTAAAAACACAGACATATGTGGACATCTGAAACTGAACACGGGCTCTTAAAAGAGAGTCACAAAGTTTGATCCTCCTCCCATCTCTAGTTGTAATTTAGGGGTTTTTTATATTCTCATTTAACAGTAATCACAAATAGTATCAGTGGTATGTAATATATTTTTAAAACCTATTTGGCTACATATATTTGTTCCAAACTCTCAACCTACTCCTGTTCCATCCAGCAGCAAACTATAATACAAAAAAAAAAAGTGCTAACCACCTTTTTTTTTTTCTGCTGGTCTAGCACAATCTTTATTTCTTCAGACACTTTGTGCAAACATTAAATTGATAAAAGACATAATGTAGATGGACCCACAGCTGAACTGAAGGTAATTGCATAAAAATGAAATGGAGACCTATAATTGTACACTGCTTTAGCCTCTCCCGCAGTGTTTTCTGGAAGCAAGGATCTCGCTTGTCATAGCAAGTTGCTTGTTACAGTGATTGCATGAAGACTTGATCTAGCTGTACAAGACAAGTATAACATTACTGAAAGGGAGCTTTTCAAACTAAGAGTCTGACACTAAAATGTACTGTATTTTCCAAGATGTAGTATGCTTTAACAAACAGAAGAGTCCCTGAGTGACAGCTTTTGTTACCCTTTTGTTTGATGGTGCTGTATTGAAAAATTCAGGTTATGTCTATGCCTTTCTATTTCTGGTTTTGATTTCTCTTCAACAGCACTTCAAGAATAAAAATTCACTCAAAGTATGAATAGTAGAAGTCGGTGGATACAGTAAATGTTAGTCTGGCATTTACTGATTACTTCTGTCAGACTTTTTTTTTTAGTCTCACGTCTTGAATGCTTAAATGCATTCCGTGGGCCATTGTATTGTTGCAGAACTGGGGAACTCAACAGGTATATCATGAATTAAAACTTATCCAGTTTTGATTTTTGGGCAGATTTTGAAAGTGGAAAATAATAGTTATTCTAGCCTAAGCCTTTTGATCTGATCCACGTGTATCCAAAGGCTCAGCCCGGGTGTAGCTCTCAGTGTGAAACAGGACCCATTTGTAATACTGGCACCTGAATTACAGGTAGGGCTTGTGTCTTTTGGACTCACAAAAACCATTGTTATCCAATAAATCCAATGCATAAGCAGGACATCGCTTCCTCCTGAGCTCTGCTGCTTTAATCAGCACAGCCTTTCCTGGAGATGGTTTGTTATTGAATGAAAGTGCAGGCAAACTTGTGGAATGTCATTGATTCAAAAACATTGGAAAAAGATCATGACTATACATGTAAGAACATCCAAAATACATGAGTTTTCACATTCTGGACTGAAGAGGCTGGCCAAGAAGTCAGAGAGGGAAAAGAAAAAAGCTGTATTTTGCTTACTCTGAGGGGAAAACCATCAACAAATCATCACAGATGGGGAAACCCCAACATGCATAGCCCTGGATGCTGATTTCCTATGACCAAGGGTACAACCTCAGGGGAGAATTGCTGTGCTTTGCCCTCCTGGGTCACACCCAGCAGAGCCACTGCCTCTCCTGCCCTTCCTGTCTCGCCTCTGGCTTTCCTTCACCATAATGCTCACGTTATGACAGTTAAAACCTGACAGGTACAGGTTTCTGAAGCTCCTCTCTGTGCCATTGCTCTCTTACTGCCTCCACTCCATCATTCCCTCCCTGCCCAATGCCAACCTCTAAACTCTCCAGGACAGGGAAATTCACATTTCCATCACAGTAGACTTTGTTGTCATTACGACTTCAAAATCAAGACAATGCCTCTGCCAACACACAATTTTAAAGCAGTGCTTTAAAATGAAAATGATCACCTAGTTTTTATGCTTATCTTATCCCAAGATCTTACTCTACTAACCACTACCCAGCTTTTCTGCTTCTACGTATTTCACTAGGTAAAAGTGATCTAAAGTGGCATGAAACCTGACTATGAACAGAAATTTAAATTAATTGCTCACCCAGTCTGTGAGTAAAAGAAATCATAGAAAAATTAGCTTGGAAGGGACTCTAGAATCACGTTGTTTGGCCTCTGTCAGAAACTTGCAGTAAGAGCAGGTTGCTGGGGTCCATGCCCAGCCGAGCTCTTCACACAACCACAGCCTTGCTGCGGTGTGTTCTGGTGCTTCACACATCCCATGATGAGGAATTCATACCCTGGGCAGTTCCAGTTGCCCTTGCTACACCTTCTGACAGTGCCCTCTCCTCGTTTTCTGTCCTTGCACTGCTGGGAGGAGTTGGGATCTGGCTTCCCCATTACCCTGGCTCTGCAGGGGAACAAAGCCTCCAGCACTGTTCTTTGCCTTCTCCTCCAGGCCCACCAAAGCCAGCTCCTCAGCCTCTGCTTGCACAGAAAGTCTTCCAGACCCCTCACNCCTGGGCAGTTCCAGTTGCCCTTGCTGCAGCTTCTGACAGTGCCCTCTCCTCGTTTTCTGTCCTTGCACTGCTGGGAGGAGTTGGGATCTGGCTTCCCCATTACCCTGGCTCTGCAGGGGAACAAAGCCTCCAGCACTGTTCTTTGCCTTCTCCTCCAGGCCCACCAAAGCCAGCTCCTCAGCCTCTGCTTGCACAGAAAGTCTTCCAGACCCCTCACTGATTCAGGGGCCTTCACTGGACTTGAACTAGATACCACTTATCTCTCAAATCTTTGCTTCCTTCCTCTTCAAGCCTTGTGGTTCCACTGGTTTTTCACTTACCCTGCAATCCATCCATCCATCCCATCCACGTTTTCTCCTCTCAGCTGCAAGGGGGAACAGCTGCAGTCTCATCGAGGTTTCACTCTCTGTCAGCCTTTCCTTGGCTTTTCTTTAACAGAAGTTAAAGGTACCTAAAAACCAAGAGATATGCAGGGCCTCTCTTCAGGCTCCTTGCAGCCAAGTGCAGACGAACCACTTCAGAGCACTTACAGTTCCTCTCAGAAAGTAGCGTTTGCAAAACTGAGGTGTTTGTAAAGATTGATTTTCTGTATATAGCTCAAGAGCAAGCATATCGCAAGATTTAAGTGAGATAAGAAGTGAGGCTGTGCTTGATGTGAGGTGCAGGAGTTAATCAGCTGTAGATAAGAACTGATGAGGTTTTATCATCCCCGCCATGGAGAGAATGACTGTGTTTCTCGGCCACTTGATCACTTCAGAGGGTGAGCGAAACCATATATCAACCCCTGTTTATCTGTGCCTGAGAAGTTCTTCAAGAATAAATTGAACTCAGAACTCTTCTTAACCTTTCCCCTAGTTGGGGCTTAAAATTAAGCTCTCCCTCTGGTTTTTGAGCTGCCTCTCTGGCACGCTGACAGCATGTGAAGTATCCCATCTCCTAGCTGACTTCCAGGCCAACAACGCGAGTGGGGATGAAGTTATGAAATAAGGGATCTGGATGCTAAACAGAGACCATCTGGCTGTCTTTGCTACAAGATTATGAGCCACGGTGAGCTGGCACATCTGCATCCAGGTACCGCCTACGTGCACACTGTTGGCTGTTAATTTAGGGAAACAAAGATGCAGCTGAAAAATAACAAGGTAATTGTTTTCCCTTCTTTTATGTCACAAATTGAAACTGGGATCAAACTCGAAATAGATGTCAACCGAGGCAATAGTTCTGTTTTCTTTCCAAACCTGATCCCACCCACTGGAAGTTAATTATTACTTAGCCTCTAAGTCCTCTGGCTTTAAGAGAAAACCTTAAAAGGCAAGTTCACAAATACCTTTGCTATGAATAAACCTCTGCAAAGAGACTGAAATCATTAGGTAAGAAGGGTTAGCCTTGGAAGTAAACAACTGTAGGTTTGAAAATTCTGCATATGTTATTCTTTCAGATCTCTGCCTTGGTATCACAGTCTTTTTTTTCCTTAATCCCACCAGATAACCAGCTTACAAATGAAAAACACACAGATGAAAAGCCTATGAAAGGTATTGTTATGAGTTCTGTCGCAGAATTCAGCATCACAGACGCTTCATCAAAGGGTACCAAAAATGAGAAGAAATTGTCAGATGCAAGCAGATCATCCATTGCTTCCCTGGAGAAATGCAGAGAATTCACTTACATTGAAGATGATGCATCAGTACATCAGAGAGACAGTGACGGTATGTTTTATAAAACAGATCACATTTCAGCTGATTTCTAAATAATGCCCACTGCAAAAGAGCTATGTATAACCAACTCAAAATTAAATGTTGAACAGGAGGTTCAAGAA
>VYZR01116638.1:1099-11249 GCA_013400675.1 Oxylabes madagascariensis | reverse complement strand
TTATTCTGGAATACCTGGGCCTCAGAGGCTGAATTTGTGTGTGTGTGCATACAAACACGCATTTTAATCCCAGACAACTTTTTTATACGACTTACAGCAATACCTACTCCCTAAAGAAGCATTAACTCTGCAGTTAATGTGGAAGTTACTACCTCTCCTTTAGGTCTCAGGGCTTGCAGCTACTGCAATGCATTGAAAAGTTGGAGCAGACAAGCAAACCACAGCTTGGAAAGGTCACAAAACATCCCCACAAGCAGCTTTCCAAAAGAGGGGATTTCCTGAAATCACAAATGCAAAATACGTAGGCCTGCAGCGAACACAACGCTCCAGAGCCACACATCCAACAGCAGTCACTGCCAGGGAACACAGAGATGCCAACTCCACTTCCAGGCTGTCACCTGGCAGAGCCACTGGCACACAAACATCAAGGTGGCCGTGCTGAAACTGAAGAGACTGAGCTATTAAACCCATCAGTTACAACATAACACAGCTCATTAAGCAGAGACATTCCAGCTTCCCTCCTCCACACCACGGGCTCAGCTGCCTGGGTTCTCCCCTCATAAAAATCTGTTCAGACAGCAAGTGAGGAGGACATGACTCAACTCTCTGAGCAAGGATAAAAGTTGCTCATTCACTGCTTTTTACCACTCTGCATGCTTATTAAAAACCTAGAACAGCTTCAAACCCATCATCTCTTCTTCCATCCCACTCCAGTCACCCATCCATACCACAGAGCCACAACCCAGGGCCCTGACCAGTGGTGATTTTCTGTCTGCCGTGGACATGTTGCTATCAGCAGGCTGAGCTCTGCTAACTACAGACACTCTTGAACAGCAAACTACCTCGCTGAACAGATCATTATCAGAATGTGCTACTNGAGACTGAGCTATTAAACCCATCAGTTACAACATAACACAGCTCATTAAGCAGAGACATTCCAGCTTCCCTCCTCCACACCACGGGCTCAGCTGCCTGGGTTCTCCCCTCATAAAAATCTGTTCAGACAGCAAGTGAGGAGGACATGACTCAACTCTCTGAGCAAGGATAGAAGTTGCTCATTCACTGCTTTTTACCACTCTGCATGCTTATTAAAAACCTAGAACAGCTTCAAACCCATCATCTCTTCTTCCATCCCACTCCAGTCACCCATCCATACCACAGAGCCACAACCCAGGGCCCTGACCAGTGGTGATTTTCTGTCTGCCGTGGACATGTTGCTATCAGCAGGCTGAGCTCTGCTAACTACAGACACTCTTGAACAGCAAACTACCTCGCTGAACAGATCATTATCAGAATGTGCTACTGGAGAACCAGAGAGTTTTGACCCATTTAAACAAGTTTCAAAGAGGCAGCATTACAAAGCAGCCAAGCTTCAATCCCTTCCCAAAGGGTGAAGTTTTTTATTTTACCCAATAATGAAGAGAAAACATTGAAAAACTCAGCACACAACAACCGAGGAAAGCCTTAATGACACCTATTTTTAGAAATCAGTTAGAAAAGGATCCATTCACATCCCTTTCCAACAATAGCCCCAAAGACAGCTTCTGTGTGAGGCTGCTTTTTCTTGGTAGACAGAGAACCAGATCCCACTCAGTAAATTCATGACAGTGATCATATTTAAATAGCTGTATTCAACAGCTGTCACCTAAAATTTCCCTTCTGACAAACTGTAAACTCTCTGGTTTACCCAAAATGACTGGAAAAAAGCAACTGGGTTTCCCCACGCTGTCCCACTAACGCCAGTGTGGCTCACCATGTCCAGCCCTGCCACGTGGCTGCTTAGCAATCAATCTGTGGTGTCACGCCACAAAGGAGCCACACCAAAGGCAAAATCTAGACAGAAACGAGAAACTGAAGGATCTGCCCCCATTAAAACCCCCACAGCTCTCCATTACACTCCTGTTGTCTTCACACCCACCTTCTGTGAGTGCATAGGACGGAAATTTAAAGATTAGCTATAAATACAGTGATGCCCCCAGCGCAGGAAGGACCTTGACCTGTTGGAGGGAGTCCAGAGGAGGCCACCAAGCTGATTACAGAGATGGAGCACCTCTCCTACCAGGAAAGGCTGAGAGAGTTGGGAATGCTCAGCCTGCAAAAGGGAAGACTTTGGGGTCACCTAACTGTGGCCTTCAGTACCTGAAGGGAACATACAGGAAAGATGGAAAAACTATTTACAAGGGCTTGGAGTGAGAGGATAAGGGGGAATGGCTTCACACTGACAGAAAGTAGGTTTAGATTGGTTATTAGGAAGAAATTCTTTCCTTTGAGGATTCTGTGGCACTGGCTGCCCAGAGCTGTGGATGCTGCATCCCTGGGAATGTCCAAGGCCAGGCTGGACAGGGCTTGGTGCAACCTGGGACAGTGGCAGGTGTCTCTCCAACCCATTCCATGGTTCTATGTCATAGTCTTGAACCAGGCACAGGTGAACTTCCTTTTTAAAATGCAGATGAACCCTTTGAAGTAATTAATTGAGTGAGCAGTTTGGAAATGCAGATCTCTGAAGGCCAGCAATGACATGCAGGAACCAACCCTGCCATGGAGCCCAACTCACCCCCTGCCCACTTCCCTCTTGGAACTTCAAGTACAGCCCAAGGATGCCAACACAAGGACAAACCCAACACAGGCTTGGGCACACATCTCAAATGGATATGAGGCACAGCAATAAAGCAAACTTCTTGAGCACACCCCAATACAGCAGAATGAGCATCCACACATCAGCTTCAGAGACCTTCTGGTGTTACAGGAGGCTGCTTTAAGCTTTATTCATTTATATCAGGATATCGGATTTTTAAGCAGTGCCTTTTGAATGCTTGAGAAAGATGCCCTTTTTTGTTCAGCTGGAACATACACGTCTCAGCTGTGGCCCTTCAGCCTCCTCCTGATTCAGAAATGCATGTAACCACAGGAAGTTGACTGTTAAGTAACTTTATTCATAACTGTCAACTCTTCCATTTTCAGAAAGGTTTGAGTCAAATCAGCCTGGGCCTGCTGGAGCCTTGTGATCCTCCCTGAGAGAGCCAAGTCACTTCATCATGAATGTGCAAGAAAACCCTGAAATCTTACTCCTATCAAAATGCCTGACGTTACCACAACAGCTTCCCCTAAAACTTTGCATTTAGCTACTTGTTAAATGAAATACCTCCAGTTTTATAAATCGTTCTTTTTACAAAGACATGGCCACAGCAGAGTTGGTCATTTAGATGTAAGCCAACACCTGCTGGTGGGGTCATCTGCAGAAAACCAGAGCAGGTATCTTTTATAAGCAAAACACAGCACAGAGATCACTGTCTGGTTACTGCCTAAAGCAAAGTAACCATAAAAATATTTTTGAGGGAGGGAAGGAAGAAAAAAAAAACCTACATGAAATACACACCAGATGAACACATCTTTTAAACCCAGGAAGCACCAATTTATTTGGTTTCCATGAAAACAATGTCAGCAATCTAAATATGATTTGTTGAAACCTTAGCATAGCCAAAGGGCTTTTTAGCTCTTCAAGGGGATCAGGGACACCACATTTTTTCCGCTAGCAATTGCTTAAAAAAGGAGATAGAGGAAAAAGCATCAAATAAAGATTTAGTCATCACAAGGTTTCAAGAAAGAAACAATTTATCAAACATCTAGGTTTGGCTGCAAGTTCACTGGAACATACTGAACTGACAAGGCTTATTAAGTATCTGAAATAATAAATCAGATATTTTAAGAAAATAGGAGATATAACTTAGTAGCTGTATATTACAACTTTAAGAATCAACAAACATTTTCTCTTCCTGACCTTACTTGAATTTCTAGAGAAACAAATATTTCCTATTTTATTTAATTACAAACCCACAAAAACACCACCATAAATAAGCTTTTTTTACAAGCCTAGTTTAGAATAAGAACAGGTAACTGCAGTGTTTTCAGGCTGGTGGGTACATGCCTAAATATGCAAACCAAACCATGCATAACACTGGAGAATCAGCTTGAAGGAAGATGATGGAGCAATAAGCAGAGTCTGCAAATTCTGCATTTTACAGCACCCTAGTAATGCTTATAGCACACATTTCATTATGTACAGGGTGTTTTTCTGTTAGGGGCTTAATCCAGGAAAATCCATATTTGAGGATTTTGGCAAAGGAAAGAATCTCTAACAACCTTTTTTTTCTTGCCACCCCACCCTAAGCTGATTTAAAGGAAGACAGACTACAAATCAATACTGCTGCCACCGAAGTTCTAGCAGATGTCTTCTGAAATGACAGTAATAAACAGAGGGATAATGAATGGAGAAACGTTTCAATCAAATCAATCAATGCAGATCCCAGGGGAAGGGAGATTAGAGGGCACAACCTCCTCCACCCAAACAGGGAATATCTGCAACATGACACAAAGGAGGCAGATGATGCAGATGATATATTTATGCCACGAATGTATATCCTAATTACATTAATGAGCTCAAATCCACAACTGTCTTGATTGTTAGACCAGCAGGTTTAACCAAGTCTCATGTCGAGACATTCAACTGGTTTGGTCTCTTTTGCTGGTCTCAGACTTGGAGGTAAATGAAACAATCTCGGTTCCTTCACAGCTTTCAGGTTTTTACAATTTCTCTTTCCAGTAACTCCTCCCAGTGCTTTTTGAAGAGGATTCCTCTTTCAAACATATCCCCAGTCAATGGACTAGGACAGAACTTCCCCACATTCATACCTATAACCTGTTACTCAAGGAACTAAACTTCAAAAATATACTTTCACTGTCTTATAGCAGCAATCCAGCAACTTGATTGAAATCTCCTAAAGTGAGCGGAAACAATTTATTTCTGAATTGCCACTCCATGCTCTAATGATTTAACACCCACTCTTCAAGCAGTATTAGCAGCATTCTGGAAGTTTACGAAAAGAATATAGAATAACTAATTTTTAATAATGGTGCAGGTTTTTCGGGAAAAAGGCCCAGGTAAGCAGTAGTATATTAACTTCCTAAACTGCAAATTGGGATCAAAATATTTAAGTGTGCACTAACACAAAACACATTTCCCTGCGAGAGGTTTCATTTCTCTAAGTGTTAATTATGGCCAAAGCACAACAGTCCTCATTTATGCCCACATGAGCATTGCTGTGGCCATGGGCAGAGCAGCCAACTGGTCCATGTGAAATTAATCCCAAACTCTCCAAAACCAAAGGGCAAGCTGCTGGAAAATGGGACTGCTGCCTGTGGAAGCATGAACAGAGCAGCCTTCAAAGGGCTGAAGCACAGATAATGTGTGTCAAGACCAGACATCTCGCATCTCCCAGCTCCTTTCTCTCCAGCTCAACCACTTGAATAGTCATTTAAACCCGATCTGCCCATTTCCAGAGATAAAATTCAGCACACTGGGATTAATTCCTGTTTCTCTGCAAGAACAGAGAGTTGAGACACAGTTGCTGATACAGGAGTACAAAATAATGCTGCCCCTCATCAATACGCATCACAAATGCGTCACAGCTCAGCCCAGCCCTGAGAGCACAGACCTATTTCCCCTTTCCAGCGCTTGCTGCGTGCGGCTCGAGCCCTGTTTGCCTTTTTGCAGAGCCATCAGAACTGCGTCATGCGGGGTAGAAGTGAAACCTCCTCGTGTTTGGTCACATAAACTCAGGATCTGTCCCAAAAAAAGGAAAGGTTTAAGCCCTGACTCATAGAAGCTATCTTTTGTAAAACCTTTTGGTGGCAGAGCAGAATTTGTGTTTGCAACAGCTGGATCAATTTGGCTGGAGGGTGCTCAACTCCAAAAGCACCAAGGGAGGAGTCGCACCAAGTTTATTTCATGACTGACATTTTTACCTTGCATAACAGTATTAACAAAAAAGGTGAAGGGGTTTAAGAAGGGGTTTAACCCAATAATATCCCTTTAATCTATTATCCCCTATTTACCGTGTAATCCAATTAATCCATAATTCTCAAAATGTGGACGACAAATGGAGGGAGACAGAGCACGCCAACCTGAGGGCCTGCACTGTGACATCCTGGCAGCACCTGCAAGCTGGGGACATCTGCCACACCCTGAGTGACAGAAGGATGTCACCAAGCCAGCCTGGAACTAAACACTCCGAACAAGGCTCCAGCATCAGCTGCTGCTCCTTGCACCCAGCTCAGCAGCGCTCTCCCTTCAAAGTGCCAGACTCACACAACTCACACTCAGATTCTCTTCCATCAGTAGAGCATTTACACACTTTCATATATACCAAGCCACTCCAATTAAGTTAATTAAACCATGATTAAACTCTAAAAAGAAGGTAATCTGCATACCAGTATACCACAGAGCAAACTGTTCCAGTTTTCAATTACTTTCCTAAGAGGGAAGAAATCCATTTCAGTTTTCTTAGTTGGGCATCCCTCCCTTCTCCTGGTGGAATTTAATTGCTGGATTCTTAATTGCTCAAAAATTTGCAAATTCACTGCAGCTTTTAGGTAGGAAACAGCATTCCACTAAAGCCTACAAAACTACAATTTCTCCACACCAGGCATTCTGCTACCGTATTTCTAATTCTGAAAGACTGCTTGGAAACCAGGATGTGACATATTCTAGAAACAGCTGAGGCTCCTTCCAACAATTAAAAACCCTCAGAGTCCACAGCATTAACCTTGGAGTGAATGAATTCTTCCCTATGAGGTGCTGGCACAGGTTGTCCAGAGAAGTGGAGGCTGGCCCATCCCTGGAATGTCCAAGGCCAGGTTGGACAGACCTTGGAGCACCCTGGGACAGTGGAAGGTTGGGAGAGGAACAAGATGAGCTTTAAGGTTCCTCCATCCCAAACCATTCTGTGATTCCATGAGATTCCTTAGGATCACCATGCTTTCAAATAGGAAGCAAACTCAAGGTTTGCTGCAGCCCCGTCTGGAGATCAGAACCAGGTTGAGGAACACATGAACTGGCACATGGCACACCACAGACCCAGAGCATTCAACCAGAAGGCTGCTGTTTGCCAGAACCTGAAAAGAAATTAATCCATGAAAGCAAGGATCAGGTGCACTTTTGTTTCTTCAAAGTCTTTTTACTCCCTCCCTAAATATTTACAATCCAAACTCCTCTTCCACAAAGTTTACTTTAGGAAAGAAACCAATACTTTGCTGAAGATTTTCAAATTTCATTGATGAAACCAATCCTCCAAGGCCCAGAACACACAGCCCTAGAAATCCTCTGAGAACATGCACTGACCAAGGAGAAACTGCCACCTCCCAGTTACTATTTACACTCTGGGCAGCATCTCTATAAACCTCAGATGTTTTGCACACAAAACAGACTGGAACCAGACTGTAAACATTTGCTCTTCTTTCAGAGCACTGACCCACTGGCTCCATGACTTCATGTGTTTGCAACTCCAACTGCATTTAATCAAAGGCTGGAGCAGTGGTGAGTCTGCAAATCTGCCATCCATCATTTAGAGCTTCACTTGCTTCCAAGTTGTACAAGAGCAGCAAAGGCTCCCAAAAACATGACAAATATTTGGCATGTGGAAAAGTATCACATGTATCAGCACATAAAACTGGCCATACTGAACTTGAAGATGCTTGAAAAGTCCATTATTGCATAAACTCTGTACTAAATCACAGCGTTTCAAAATCAGAGCCCTGAACTGGAGCCCAATGCATTTCTCTAGGATTCAGTTTTAAAGTACATTTGGTTCCTATTTCAGCCTCATGAGAAATCCAGATGACCAAAAGCTTTTTAGTTCCTTCCTCTGTCCCAATCAGAAGAATCCATTTCAATTAAGTTCTGGTATTTCTGTTTGCAGCCAGTGATGCACTCATAAACCAGCTCTTGTTCCAAGCTATCTGACAAGATCCTGGGATAATTTACTGGGTCTAGTGAAAGATCTACCTGTATCATTAGCTGAATATTGGTGTTTCATAAAATCAGTAAAAGCTGTGTCTAAAAGAACTCAAAGTAACAGTAAAGTACACAAAACTCCCTAGAAAGCAGCAAGAGGCTGAACACATTTCATGTCACTTGAAGAATTTCATACTATAAATTAGCTAAAACTAGAAAGAAATATAAATTAATTTCTACAACAATATAACTTTGCTACTGAGACCAATTAAAGGTCCCAATACCACCCACACATAAAATTTCAGTAATCACCCTGCATTACTTTATTTTAATAAAGTAATAATTTTGTGTAGATATTTTGAAATATAGATGGTACCAGTGCACTGTTTCCAGCCCTGGAAATTCTGCATCCTCTTAATTTGGTCACCAGCGGGTGATAAAATATCATCATGTGCCCAAAGAGAGAAGTGCTCCCAGACTGCAGAGATCCCAGCATTTTGTTTAACATGTTTTCCCCAGCATCTTTAAACACAGGAAAAAGAAACAAGAAACTCATGTGGTATTACACATTCCTGTACCCTTGATCCATAAAAAGAATTTGGGGGTCTTTTCAGTTCTTTCCTCTGAAGAGGAGCATGTATTTCACTTATTAACTGAGGAGACTCTGAGAAAAGAAATTTAAGGCAGGAATGACTATGATGGAGAGGTGTGCAACATGGTACAGTGAATTGTATGCTGTAAAAGGCAGCTCACTCCCTATTACAGTTCAGAAATTTTCTTTTCTGAAGCAGTTGTTGTCAGTTATTGTGATGATAATTCAGGGTGTTTTCTGTATTTAAAATTCCTCACCTTTTCCAGCTCTATTACCTGATGTTTCTTGTTAATGCAGACATGCAAGTGGAGAAGATATTGGAAGTAATTTAGGACTTCTTTAGCTGCTGATGTACTCTTAAACATTTTCTTTATCACTATTTAAATTCAACCCATCAGGCAACTCTAGGATAAAATATAAAGTGTTGGTCCCCAGGATTATTCAGATTTTTATTTGAATTAAATACATTTTAGTTACAATTTGAGGCTGTCAAGTTAACTAATATCGTGTTCTACAACTCATTTATTCATCTTTAAGATAAAAATAAAGGCTGCATATTCCAAAGTAATACAAGATACCACTTGATATCAGGCAGCCTCCATCAGCACTGTGAGCATACAGTTATTCTGTAAAAGGGCAGGTTTTGCACCCTGTAAACTTCTCAACTGAATTTGATAATTCAGATCCTTAGCAAAGAAAGGTGCCAGCAGACACAATGCTGGCACGGAGATTATCTTGCTTTCCCACAACTACAGTTATTCTATTGCTTTTCTTACATAGTGAGATCAGCTGCACTTGGGTTTTCTCACATTTTCTTAAGCAACTTCCTCAGTTGAAGTTTCTTACCCCTTGCTAGTTCTGTGTTAAGAGGTGTGGCCTGAACCCAGGAGATATCAAAGCATTCACCATTAACTGCAGTCTGGGACAATAAAGAGCCAAAACAGTCACCCAGTACAAGCTAGTGATAATACCTGCTTGGTGAGAGCAGACTTCACCAGCCTCTAAGGCTGAAGCCTTGTTACAGTAAACTCAAATTAGGAAACAGCAGCACAGATCAACACTGCCTCTGGCACAGCACCTCAGTCCTGAAGGATCCCATATTTACACATGAAAAGGATCCCTCTCTATTCCTTGCCTCAGGTGCAAAACACACATGGAAGATGACACTGCATTTACACCACGTTTTGCCAGCACGGAGATTTGCTGACAGCTCCGAGTCCTGTGCAGGGTTTGTGTTCAGGAAGTCATTTCTAAACGGACACAGAATGGTGCAGGCAAAGCTGTTCAAATTCCAAAGGTTGTAACGAGACAGCTCTGCAGGTACCAACATGCAGCACCTTGCAGGTGAGTAGAGAGCACGGAAATGAGCCTGGAATGAATGTCTGTACCAAGAGCTCGTGTTACACTGCACAGCAGAAGCAGCAAAAGCTCCTCTGACACATTTGCAGAGATTTAAAACAACCTGCTGAGAAGAGGTTCTCACACTCAAGATGTGAATATTCACATTCAGAAAGGCACTTGTATTTTATTCATTTAACCACGGCTTGATATAGAATTCCCTTTTTTTGCAAGAAGTAGGTCACCTTCTACTCTCCTAAACAAAATGTTTAGGAAACTAAGGCATGTGACTATCAACACAACACAGCTTGTTGGAGACAGAATATGAATAAGAACACGCACCTCTGCTCCCACAGGGCATTGTGCAAGTCTGCATTTTAAAAGCAGAGGTCCCCCATAAACAGATCACAGAATCCCAGAATGGTTTGGGT
>VYZR01116635.1:7705-18057 GCA_013400675.1 Oxylabes madagascariensis | reverse complement strand
AAGTTGTTTTTCTGTTTTCTTGCAGTGGAAAATTCTTCTTACTTGGTAAAAACATGCTTTTTGTTTGCCTGTGCTTTTCCTGAGATTGATCTTTACTTGGTAAAAACATCTTTTTGTTTGTGGTCAACATATCCTTTGCTCTAACCATAAAACCTCCTTCCAACTCGACTTAACCTTTGCCCAGTAACAACCAGCTCAGCAATCTTTAACTTAAACATCTTTTATTATTCTATATCAAAACTCGCTTCCATCTCTATTCCGCTTTCAGATTCCATATTCAGAGGGCATTCTGCTAAACCTACATATCTGTGAAACTTTCCTGTCAAACTTTCATCTTCCCCAACATGGGAGGAGAAAGATCCCCAGTTTCCTACAGTGACTGAACCTTGCACAACATTCTACTCTCAGTACCGATTCTTCCTTTTGTCTCTTTGAAGTTAAAGATAAGGTAATAAATATACTGTAAATAAAAAGTAATAAGCATTTCCTCATTTATTGTTGAGTTTCAATTTCCTCTTCTGCACTCCTGTTGCCCTCTGTTTTTGCATATGATGAAAACAACATTCAAAAAATACATAAACTTCCTGATTTACTTAGTTACATTTATACCATGGACAGCTCAGAGCAGACTATACCCTATTCTAGGCTGTTGTTCTTAATATAGCTGGGTATTTAAAAGAGAAAATCATTCAAATCAAATCTTCCTAATGTGAGCTGCTTAAAAAATATGCAGTCAAAATAAGACGACCAGTTAGTTTTCAAAAATTACTAGATGTGTTCCTCTCCAATCTGTAGGAGTAAAAATGACATCTTGAAAACAGGGACCCTACTCTTTTGTTGTCTCTATCATTTGCAAATTAGCTACATTAGCTGCACCTCAGGAATGATGATTATGGGCTCTTTTGGAAATAGCAAGTACTGAATATCAGTCTTGCTGTGAAGACTAATGCTTGTCACATTATTTCAAAAGAATAAAATAAATAGCATAACAATTCATTTTCTTTTCAGGACATACACAGGTGCTAGATTTGAAAGAAGAGAAAAGCAGCAGCAGACCACAAGAAGAACTCTGATGGTCAGCATAGGTTATTTCTACATTTTTTCACTCTCTTCAATTCAGTTCCTCACCATTTTCATTCTAATGCCACCCACCAGGAGCACAGATGTTCATACGCTGTGGTTTCCAAGGAAAATCCTTCTTCATGATAAATAAATTATAGCAATGTGATCAATTAATGTCTTCTGAGAAATCATATGCATGAAAAATCACTCAATAGATGAGAATTTAAGGGATCCATGATTTACCTTAACCACATGGAGGTTATTCCATTCAAATACAATATCTTGTAAACAGAATAATGCACTGATGGAAGAGTCACAAAAAGAAAACTATGCTTGGGACCACAGACTGTGCAATGTTCTTGATCTCCCAAAAACTGATAAAAAGACAATCTTTGAATTTACAGAGCAGATAATTTAAGGGAAGAGATCTCTCTCTTATTTAAGCTGGGGGCTTACAAATGCACAGAAGACAATTAAGAGTCCTGATGCTACTGATTATCAAACAAACAAGAGGGTTTGTTTTTTTTAAAGCAGAACTGTAAATATGCCCAGAGAAGCTGTGGTTGCCCCATCCCTGGAAGTGTTCAAGGTCAGGTTGGATGGGGCTCTGAGCAACCTGATTTAGTGGAAGGTGTCCCTGCCCATGGCAGGAGGGCTGTAACTGAATGATCTTTAAGGTCCCTTTCAACCTAGGCTGTTCTATGAATCTATGACTCTAAATCATACTTTTTTTTTTTCTTTCTCAGCTATACTGGTATCAAAATATTTGGGAAAACAGGAGTTACAGATGATGAAATTCCAAGAGGACTGCACACACTCACTCATTTATCTTTCAAACACAACTCTGTCACACTCCAAGTTTGGCACATCGTGCCTAGGGTGGGCCAGATGGCTTTTCTAAAGAATTGCATTTGTAGTAAGATAAAAAATTGCTATTTGCTGAAATGATGTTGAAGCCAAAGCACCAAGTTTTACATTGGATGCAATCACAAAACAGCCTAATATTCAATATAAAAATAAAATAAATTTATTGCTTTGATTCCAAATGTAATAAAAAGAAGCCAGAAAAGAAACAAAGGCACTTTTATGTCAAGCAGAGGACAATTTATCAAACAGAATGAAAATACACAGCCCTTAGGGTTCTAAACATGACTATGACGATCATACTGGGACACACAATCTTACCTTCCAGTTTGTTTTTCATTCCATAAAGTATTTGAGCTTGCCAACACCTTGTATTACAGCCCCAATTACAAGGTGATTTCAGGCACTCGTGTACTGTGGAAATTCTCAGTATTTTGCTTTCTTGCTTTTTGAATACATCTGGAAAAGCAGCAATCAAGACTTATTTTTTGGCGGGAGAGGGATGAGCAATTAATTTCCATGTGTATGTGGCATACTCAGTGCATAATATACATGAACTATTCCAGGTCTCCATAGGAAACTGCTGGCATGGTGCCTCTGAAGGCTAAACTATAACACATCCCAGCTGTGGGCAAACAAATGGCTTTGGCACTTACCAAAAGGTTTTTCCTGATAGAAAATTTATTATTGTCTTTTTTGTTAAGAGCAACAAAATGTTATAATGAGGAACACTGAACAAAATATTAATTAGAAAACGCTGCATTGGTGCAACACATTCAAAGGAGATGCTATTCAACCACTACAATGTCTTTATCTGGTTATGAAAGAAATGATTAGTCATTAAAATGAAACAGAGAAGGAAAATAGTGTCACTAATATAAAAAAAAACCAAGCAGACAGCACATTGGTCAAATCCTGAAACATGAGGGGAAATTGTTTGTTATTTCCTCCCATGTGGCCCAAATTCATCAAGAATTATCAATTAAAATCATCCTCTAGTTTTGGTGTAGGGGTTGTGGAGGTGAATTCTTAGCACAACTCTTACACTGCAAGTTTATCTTTCCTTCAGATGGAGAAGGTCCACAACCAGGGCCCACAGAAAAACCCTCTGCCAATATTTGCAGCACTAAAAGCTTGTTTATGTCTGCAGGAGAGGAGTAGAAAGCTTAGAAAGCTTATTTCTTTCCTTATCCATGAGTGGAACAAAGGCATTTGGAACAAGCCCAGGTCTTGTCTGGTTGAGATATATTTGTGCACTGAACAGTTCCTGCAAAGCGTTCTATACCTAATAGGAATTTCCAAGGCCCAAACACCAAAACTATTTAGTGTAACTTGTAATGCAACAGTGAAACAATGATGTTTATATGCCTTAGCCAGGTACCATATTCTTGCAACTGTACCTCATGGAAACAATGTAAACATGAAAGTAGAGGATGCAGTGAGCTCCTTTAATTACTCTAAATTCCATATATATGTAAAAAACAATATATGCTTTGTCTTTAAGAAACTCCTTCAGTAGAATTCTATGCATATCTAGGCATTAAGATGAGCCTATATGTTCATCTTTTGCAGAATCAGGACTGCAACTTTCTAAATCTCCCTTAGAAAATACAGCAAGCAATTGTTTATTATTCATATATTTTGTTAGGGAATAATTGACATGGATTTAATGAAAAAAATCCTTACAAGATTCATGTGTAGAATT
This sequence comes from Oxylabes madagascariensis, assembly GCA_013400675.1. Classification (NCBI taxonomy): domain Eukaryota; kingdom Metazoa; phylum Chordata; class Aves; order Passeriformes; family Timaliidae; genus Oxylabes; species Oxylabes madagascariensis. The sequence continues at coordinate 14,426 of VYZR01116635.1, read as the reverse complement.
TTCATATGAACTGTTTAAATAAGTATAATGAAAAAAATTTGCAATGAAAATGGAAATTGTACATTGTATATTCTGGACACATAAAAAGTTGCACTTTGATACTTACCAAAAGTTAGAGAAGAAAGTTAACAGCCACAAATTGGCACATGTTTGAAGGGATAGCATATGAAAGTAAATAGTTTCTTAAAACAAAGACTTGAAGAAACATTTCACAGGGAGCTGGGGAGGAAAATGGCACATTTCTAGTATGACTCTTACAATAGCTAAATGGGCTTAATTAGTAACGCACAATAATTGCTGTTTTAAGAGTGACATTACATTAGAAAATACATTACACAATACATAGAAAATTGCAGGGTAGATTAAAGGAAAGTAATTGCATCATAAATACAATACATACTTTTGGAGTACTGTAATTCTAGATGGAATGGAGTGGAGTGGAATGGAGTGGAGTGGAGTGGACTGGACTGGACTGGACCGGAATGGAATGGAGAGAATCTTTCAAAGATATCAAGGATGAATGCCAAAGGAGGAAAAGAGCTATCAAAGTGCAAGGGTAAAATTGGTTAAGAAGACACAAAAATTCTGTACTTCTTTCCAAGAAGACCTCACCATAAGTGGTTTAGATGCAAATTTCTCTTGGTGCCTTGTAAGGAGTGATGAGGAAATCCTGCATGCTTTCTACATCTCTGCAAAGTCAAACATCAAACAGTGAATGTATAGGGGGCAAATGCCCTTATTTACATAGTCTGAACATACAGATGAATGTTGGTGCTAACTTACAAAATGACACAAAATAGTACATCCTTAGTCTTTCAGGACTCAAAATACTAAATCCTAAAGGGAAAAAGACTTTCTAGGGCTTTAGATAAGATTTTAACTTCTTTGCAATAATCAAGGTAAGCAAATATCTCTCAGAAAGATATAAATCATTAGCTGGGAAAGTTTGGACCCATGGCTGAAGCATGTTTAGTGTCCTGTATAACCATGGCCAATGCGTGTGTTTAATAGAGGATTCAAACACTTTTGTTCCAATGGGACAAGAGGATGTGACAATGAGAGCAGCAATGGGGTGCTTTTCCCATTTGGAAGAATTTTTCTTTGCCTGGATATATTTTCGGTGTGGAGCCAAATATTGTAGGTCTGAAAATCGTCAACCTTTCAGGCCCAAGGAGCCACCCTGGGGGCTTACCCTGGGAGTCTACAAAGCTTCTTCCACTTGGATGTGGACCTCTGAAAAAAATCCAGAAAATTAAAATAAAATTCCATTTCTGCTTTGTAACCTCTCTGTGTCTATTTTAAAGTGGTTTATTTTGAGCTGAAAACCCCCTGGAACTTCAAGCAAGAAACAGCCTATTTGTTATTTGGTTCATGGTGAGTACAGGGCATAGAATGGAATAGAACAGGATGGTTATATTATTCCCAGAGCTCTGCCAAGGTCCGACCCAGGTCTGAGGGCTCCACTCCGCAGAGCAGCTCTCTGCAGTGCAGGTGCCAGGCCCACCCAGGAGACAGGGGCAGAGACAGGCACACCTACAGCAGGGCTCAGGCAGGGCCTGAAGGTCCCAGGCAGAGGTGGGACACGTCCCCCGAGCCCTTGGCAGGAGGTGGTGGGGCTGGGGGTCCCAAGGGAGGGAGGGAGACCCCCATCCCCAGAATCCTGACAGAAGTAGACTTGCACTACTCTTATTCTCAGTTTGATGATTGTCTGCTTTGGAGGTGGAGTATTGGGTCAGATGGACCTTTCCTCTGAGAGAGTACAGCTCTTCTGGCTCTTGTGGTTTAGTATGCTTTTCCATGGGAAACAGCTCACACATTTCTAAAAATGAGTATGAGAAGAGAAAAAAAATTCCATGGTTACCTCCAGATTGAATTGCTCACCTCCAAAAAAATTTAAAACATCTAGTTCAGGAGCATATCCTGCTTGAGTCGTGGGGTTTTGCCGTCCTGACGAAACTTGGAGGAACTGGACGAGCACAGAAGATATTCAAAAACTGCACTCCACACCTGATGTTTGCAAATTTGTGCAGATGGTCAAGTGATCTCAAGATGATCCACAGCTCTCACCCCCATCAGAAGGTGCATACCTTTATCACATGGGGTGACAGAGCCAGTGCCTAGGCTGGGACATAGTTATGGCTACTCAATCCCTTCTGGTAGTGCAGGGCTGGGTAAAAATATCATCAGAGATTACCTCAGCACATAGTGGTAGGGAAATGAGAAAAGTGAAGAAGAAAAGAAGGGATGTGCAGAAAGGAATAGTTCACCTGGAAAACAGCCTACAAAAATAATCTAGTCTAACTGCCTGACCACTTCAAGGATGACCAAACGTTAAGGGCATTGCCCAAATGCCTCTTAAACATTGACAGGCACAGGGCATTAACTATCTGTGAACTTTCTGCAAAGCCTGACCTCACCTACAAATATCATACAATTCATATTTACTCCTGACTTCCAGGAGGAGATCGCTGTTCATCCAAGCTGGTCTTATGACACACTTTCTTGACTTAGGACACAACAGGAGTATCTGATCCTATGCAGTTGAAAGGTAATTCTTCAAAAGTGACCACCGCATGTGGTGTCATGCAGATGCTTAACCTGCAAAAGCAGATTCCCAATGCCAACTGGCTCCCTGACCAGCTTCGATTTTGCTCTCTTGAAATCCAAGACAGCAATTCTTCTGACCTTTTTGCTTATCACACCAAAAGCTCTAAATTCAACTATCTTGGGATCATTGTGACTAAGACAGTCACCTACCATTACATCTCCCATGAGTCCTTCTCTGCTCATAAAAAAAATTAGTCTGAGGGCATCTTTTCTTGTTGTCTCATGGAGTATTTGGAACAAGAAGCTACCTTCCACAAACTTGAGGAATTACAGATCACTTATTCATGGCAGTAGCTTTATTTTTATTTTCCATCCTGTGTTTAGATTATTTATAATGACATACATTATTAACTCCAAAACTTATCAGGTAACACCTTATGAGGTGGATCATCTGCTCTCCTGAATTGCTTTTTCAATCTACACAAATAAAATAGTCCTCCCTGAATATACTCTATCTGCAGGTTCAGCAGAAAATATTTAATGCAGATTTGAATTCAACTACTTTTCTCTGTTGTTCTGCTTTCCACTGAATTTTGCATTCCTCAGCTCTTTGCATAGCTCCTTTCAGTGGGAATGAAGAAGAATTACATAGAAAGCATTTGAACTTTCAAGGGCCACATTCTTCTTCAGTAGCCAAACTGAAGTTGACTCTTCAGCATTCTTGGTATACTTCTGTGCTTTCTTATTCAAAATCCCCATGCTGGGGTCGGGGTGTAGAGAGTGGATACATAGAAATGCTCATTTAAAGTTTCCCTCTAAAAATTACTTTTACTTTCATTATCTTCCCAGCCTTACAGCCCTGTCCATCTGAGCAGCAAACCCTGTATAAGTGAAGTATACCAGCAATAGGTTCGTTTTTACATTTATCCTCCTAGGGGGTCTCACCAGTAAACTACAGGAGTCTAGTGTTCCTCAAGTGACATGCTGGAAGCAAATGAAATGCTGAGGCCCTAAAGCCTCAGGAGCTTGGGGTCTAAAATTGAGTTCTATTTTAGAGCAGACTTTTGGACTTGTATTTCTTGCTTTCAAGCAGATTTGTCTTGAACAGCTAGCTCCATCTTCTCTCTAAATATTTATCTGTTTGCTGCAGAATGGAAGAGCAGAATGGTAGAGAAAATAATATTTATGAATACTGTATAGCCCATGAGAAGACTAAATTATTATTCTGGAAGATGTAAGATTTACATTAAAATTTTCTTTCTGAATCAGTGAGAGAATGGACATGAACTTGGGAAAGAGTTTGGGTTCAGCTATTAAACTTCAAAATAAACTATTGACATAGTTGAAAATCTTGAATACATTCCTGTCCTGGGGTGACTTTATGATGCTTTTATCCCCAATTGTCTGTTCTGTATATTGTGTTCTGTACCTTGAAGACTGATTTTAAGAGTGAAGTGGGGCAAGAAACGCCAAGTTTGTTTTGAAAACAACTCTCACTCTCCATTCTTCTTCTCCTGGTCAGTCTGTTCAGCTGAGGCTCTGGACAGACAGCGGACAGAGATCTCCTGTGCTTTTTAGTTAGTTTTAGCTAGCTAGGTCAGAGAAGTTCCCTGAACTGTTTTATCTTTTCCTTTTTCTTGGGACTGTTTAAACCTGCTTCGGACTGAAAACCCAGACAAGAACAGAGAGATCACACCTGTGCCCTCCATGGCCCAGGACAGCATTTTCGTCCGGTAGCGGAAGAATTGATAAGAGACTGAGAGAGACGAGCTGCTTCCATGGCAAGGACTGTCTCAATTTGCCATCTCACTTCAGAATGAAAAGTTTTATTGTTTCATATTATTTATTCTCTGTGCTCGTGGGCACTTTCTTTGTTAAATAAATAGTTTTTTCCACTTTTCTCCAAGGAAGTTTTTTCCTGGACCAGTTGTGGGGGAGGGGCTGTTTGGGTTTGCTTTTCCAGGGGAACCCCATTCGGAGGTTTCCTCCCAAATTTGCCCTAAACCAGGACAATTCCCTAGTTAACAATTGTTACTTTCTGTCTGGCATTCAAGTAATGTCTGCTGGCAGAATATGTTTCCCTTTCAACAGTGTCTTATGCTGCTCTTATTCTAAGCAGGCAGTTCTTTGTTCCTTTTGTGAGTGGAAGAGCTGCTCACAAAACAAGGTAAATGCACTAAATCCAGGCATAAGCACAGTGGGACATGGGATAGAAGGAGAAGTTTCATAACTGAAGATCTAAACAGCCAGTCTATAGGGGTAGTTTACTGATCTTACTGTGCCTGAAAAGAGAGTTTCAAAGTGGGGATTATCTAAAAGAAATCTGCTTAGAGCTGAGAAAAGCATGCAGTTCCTTACCAGCATACATCTCTTGGAGAATAAGGTTTCACAGAACAAATCAACTCAGCAGCAACTAGTTTCAATCTGATTCTGTATTAGCCAGCTGCTCCTGAAGCATGGATAAAGTAAGCAAGCAAGAAAAGTCCTCTGAGCAAGCCGTTATCACCCAGAGGCTAAACCTCCATAATGAGGCCAAACTCACTGACTCTTATCTCAGGGAGATCAAGACTGGCTGCCATTATATTCCATTTGTTATTGCTCTGATAGACCTGTTGTGATTGACCTGCATGTGTATGAGCAGCCCAAAGACAACTGCTACTGTCAAGTTTACAGAGGACAGATAGTGCCAACTACTCAGTGGTAGTCAGAGGCTTTGGAGATCTGAGTAAAATCCTGGTACTTTGTCCATTTCTGAGACATCAGCTGTGTTACTTTTGTTATAAATGAGATAGCCAATTCTTAATAATAATAATGATTTATTATGACGACAATTAGAAAAATTAATTCAGCCACAATAATCAATTTGACAATAACCAATTAATGCATCACCGAGGCTGGGAATCGGCGATGGGGTGTCTCCCAGAGATCAGCATAAAGCTAAGCCCTGACAGNCGTCCGGGCGGGGAGGTGGTTGCTGGCTGGAGCGATTAGTCTTTTGTCTTCCGCTGAGGGCCCTCGGGGGCCCCTGGTGTTTGCATCTGTCCCAAGCTCCTGTTTTTAAATTCTAAATCTACACGAATTATTCTAATATATTTATTACACTTTGAATCTGTCCAGCTTGCTTTACAATGGGCATTGTGCTAGTAGGTGTTTGTGAAATGAGTTCTGCACTGCTTTGTAGCCAGCTATACCAGCACTGAGGTCTGTTCTGTGTTGTCATGGCTAGTTCGTTTGGACCATGTCCATTTTCAGCACAAGGTACTAAATAGATTATCCTTATATAAGTCTTTAAAGGAAGAGATAAATGATTGCCTAAATGTGTAGGTTCCAGAAAAAAATATTATTTAAATATACATATCTAAATTATTAACAGTAGCTGTATAGTATATAATAATATAATAATAAGCTATAATACATATTTATATGTTTTATGTATTAAATAATTTTATATCCTTCTATGATTAGTTCACCTTCCTAGTGGATGAAGAGAAGACAGGGGATGCAGTTTTTCTGGATTTTGATACTGTCCCTCCCAGCATCCTTTGGACAAGTTGTCCAAGTGTGAGATGAAAAAGTAGATGGTGCACTGGGTGAAGAACTGGCTGAAGGGTAGGGCTCAGTGAGTTGCAAAGAATGAGGCTACATTTGGCTGGTGACCAGTGGTGTTCCGTGGCACTCAATGTAGCTCTTGGCCTCACCATTTAAAAAGGATTGTTAAGGTACATGAACCTATCCTGAGGAGGGCATCAAAGCTGGAGAAGGAGCCAGATGGCATGTCCTCTGAGAGGTGGCTGAGGACTCTGGGCTTGTTTGGTTTGGAGAGGAGGAGGCTGAGGGACAACCTCACAGTTCCCTGAGAAAATGAAGTGGAGAGGGAGGTGCTGAGCTCTTCTTCCTGGTACCCGGTGCCAGGACTCATGGGAATGGATCAAAGCTGCATCCATCAGATGAAGTTTGGACTTGACGTGACGAGACATTTCTTTGCTCAGAGGGTGGGGAAACCTTGCAAGATTGCCTATAGAGGTGGACAATGCTTATGCCTGGTCGTGTTTAAGAGGCATTTGGAGAGTGTCCTTAATGTCATGCTGTAACTTTTGGTCAGTCTTAAAGTCAGGCAGTTGAATTAGATGACTGTTGTAGATCCGTCCCAATTCTCTCCTCTCCTCTCCTCAAG
>VYZR01116623.1:1823-12819 GCA_013400675.1 Oxylabes madagascariensis | reverse complement strand
CAAATCTAACCCCCAACAACTTCACTTCAGCATATGAATGACAATCCTGTTGAAATGGCTAATTCAGCTCATCCGAGCTGCAGAAACAACACTAGAGTATTTTTATTGGTATGTTTCTGGCTTAGGATATGGACATTATGTATCATACTTATATTCTTCCCACATTAATATAGAAATTGTTTAGATTACTTATTGATGCTTTTTTTTCACAACAATGTCATGAAACTTCTGTCATATCACAAAGGCATTTGCAATTACCTTTTTTTTTTTTTTGGGCACATGTAAGAGAATATATCTTGGATACCAACAAGCATGGTTTACTTTTTCAGCTGTGAGGTGAGATGAAAAAGGCAACATTTTTTCTTTTTTAGTCTGAAGCGTGAATTGTATTTTAGAACATTTTTTCCAGTGTTTTTGTTTAAAATGGTGGAAGTGGAGACATTCCCACTCAAAAATAAATATAGAAGGTAAAGAGGTTTGGATATGGAGGTTGTAATATGCCATTGATTGTACTTTGAAGGTCCAGAACCCTTTTTCAGCCCTGCAGTACTCAATTTTGATATTCAACAGCACAAGTACACAAAATATTGAAAAATACTTTTTTATTCAAGATGGAAAAGAAGATTCCTAGTTATCTCGTTAGCTGCTACTACATTGATGAATAGGTTACGGCTACAAATCCAGCAAAGGATCCCAGCAATAAGACTGTGATGAGATCCAAGGAGGATGATTTTTCAGAAGAATCATCCCTTTCTGAGCCTTGTTAAGATGACTGAGTGAAGAAGGGGAGGGGAAAAAACCAGCTCATTTCTGGAACATGAATAGTTTCATAAATTACTTGTTCTCCTCCCAGTGGTGTTACCAAAGATCTTGTTCTGAAACAGCTCAAACATGGCTTGTAAGTGTGAGGAGAGATATTCTATTGTTTGATCTTCTTTTAAACTTCACAGTCCTGTCCTCAGAGATAGCAGTACCAAAATATCTTCTTTCTTTGGATTTTTTTTTTAATTCTATTGCATTTTAAGCTTTTCAAGATGAGAATTTTGTAATAAAGAGAGCAGCAGTGTCTTCTCTAGGGAGAATGGAGGCCAGATCTCTCTAACCTGCATTGTGAATCATTTTAGTTTAAACTGGCCTGTGGGCTTAAATAAATAGCTGTATTGATTCGCCGCCTTTCAAAACAAGCTGCATTGTTTCACAATAAGGCATGCCCCAGCCCTGTTCTCTTATCTCCTGTCAAAGCCTATAAGTACATTGCTGCAGAACAGAATGTTCAGAATACTGCAGAAGAAAAAAATGCTTATTGATGGTATCTTGGGCTTGTTTTGTGCCATCAAATGAAAGAGAACCACACTTGAAATCACCACCTTTGTGCAACTTTAGGTAGCATGAAAGAAAATTGTGCTTCAGGTACCTCAGGATAAGTATTAACCTTTGGACAGTAAAACAAGGTCAAACCAATTTGGAAGAAAGAGCTAATAATAATAGGAAATATCTAAAGGTCGGTTACCTCACCTTTACATTATTGTGTAGGGTACTAATAACAATAGCTGTACCAATGTGCTGTTGGAAGGGTTTTATTTGTACCACAATAAAAGAGGTTTCTGGGTTTTTGGCTTACAGCTCTCTGCAGAATTATGGGCAAAAAAAAAAAGAAAGGAAAAAACTAGACGAGATCTATTCGGCTACAGCTCTGAAAGCCTTTCCCCACATATTTTCTATGAAAGCATTTTTAAAGCATAAATTAAGTCATAAAAGACTTTTTGGCTTTATGAAACATGCAGTTAAAAAAAAAAAAAGGAAAAAGAAAGCACAAACAACCACCAAAGCTGGTTTCCTTGTGGTCCTTCCATAGTTCTGTATACTTTTCACATTCATATCTTCAAAGTTCTCAAATTTTCACAAATTTTCACATTAATATTATTTCCTTTAATTAAATTTGTGCATTTTGTACCTTAAGAATTTTAGAAGTGTCAAAAAATATGGAAAGTTTGCAATACAGTTGATTTCAGTTCCACCGCAGTTAATTGGAAGAAATTACTAAGTGAATCATATAACAGTGTCATCCAGGTACAATTATCAGAGGTAAAAGAGCAGAAATGTTTCTAAGGTTTTATGTCACTAGAACTTTGTCACTATTGCTATTAAATCAACACCAGGATATTCACAACAACATAAGTTTTCTGGACGGTAAAGCATTCACTTCTTTAGAAGAATAGTATGCACAGGTCCACACTTTGTATACCTGCTTTTTCTTATTGTTTATCACTTAATCACACGCACATCTCCATAGCAGACGTCAGACGCTATATGACAGGTTATGGACTAAATACGCAATAGTGCTAGAAGCAATAGGAATATTGGCTGGACTGCTGAACTTTGGCCTTTACTTAGGAATTAATATCTTGCTACCCATTGTTGAACTGTTACTTGGATCAGTCACAAGCTACTGCTAAAGGCATTATACTCATTTCAACTTTTTGGCTAGATAGCAATACACTTCTCTTCTGCAGCTGTAACCTCTGGTAACCATGCCCTTGGAAGAAAAATCCTGTATGTAAATAGAATATAGGAGAGAAAAAAAAAATCCAAACAAATAAATAAGCAGCAACAAGAACAACCAAATAGACAAACCCCAAAAATATGTTGCTTATTATTCTATTCTATTATGCATTTACTTGCTTTTGCAATCTACAGAGGAGAAGGTAAATTGAATGACATGTTTTCTCATGAGTTGTTGTTCCTTGTCTATCCTTAAATGAAACAAGTCACAATGCTTTCACACCTGAAAGATGAAGGCACAGTGAGGAGATAAAGGCACAGTGAAAAACTGAGACACTTAATATCTGGAAAGCTCCTGTGAACCCCTGCCCTCAAGCTTCATATCCTTGACAGCATTTTTTCAGCAGCTGGTTTGTCATTTTGTTAGTTAGAGAATTTAAAGAATATGTTGTAATAAATGCATTGTACTGTGGAAGGTAAAAAGCAATGTCTTCCCTTTCCCACAAGACTTCAAGTATTCCTGCTCTGTTTGGGATAACTCACCACGGTCATTATGAAACAGCTTCCAAATTTGAATCAGTTTTTGACTTGTGGCTGTAATAAAGTTAAAATAATCCTTCATGCTCAGTGCAATCCCAGGGATCTCTGAGAATGGCAGACCACCCTGGAAGAGGTGATCAGCATCAGTCCTCTTCTGATTGTTTCCTGACTCTGATAGTACAGCCCCATGAAGACAAGTACAGCTGTGTCTCTGCAGCAGCTGGAGTCAGACTAAAAATTGAGAGGGAGGAAAGAAAAACGTGTTACTGTCAGAAGCCAGACTTCACTAGGACAAAAAGAGGTTATTTTTGCTTCTATTTGTGGACAAAATCTTTATGTCCATATTTCGCTGTACCAAGTGCAAAAGCAAATGCATAAATCAGAAGCTTTCTACAAGCTGGGGAGAAGAAGGAAGAGACTTCCTCTACATAAATATGATTTTGCACCAGCATCCTGACCTCTCCATCAGATCAACACTGACTCAGAAGATGAACTAGATGGGTGCATTGAAGCACAGAATGGTTAGAAGGGTATAAACACTATTGGCAGGAATAGTTAGGCTCAGATCTGAGGCTCTGTACTAGCAGCCAGGCTTGGCAATCAGTCAGCAAGGGCTAGGGGTATGAACTTCATACCAGCCTTTAGCTAATGCATAAGAACTCAAAGCATTTGGGACTGATTTGACTAGGAATAGGAACAGACCTACAAAAACAGCTACAAAATCACCTTATGTCTTCCTGGGATGAAAAAAGTTTAAATCTAACACTTCAGGAAAATAAAGAAAAGTCACAATCCTTTATTGGGCTATGGAAGAATGACTCATTTCTAACTCAATTAAAATAATAAATAATGTTACAGTTGGATAAGCAAGAGGCCATTGGGTTGGTAAGCTATTTAACACCAGTTTTTATACACTCCACTGAGCAAGTAATGGACAATTCAGACACTTTAACTCTACATAATGGCTGTTCTCAGAAGGTACCACAGGAAAAAATTAAATTCTAGTGCACTTTAGCAGAGGAAATAAGTAATAACTCAATGTCAAACAGGAATAAAATGACTAAATGAAAATGGACGTCTTAGACATAAAGAGACAACCAGTTTAGTGGGTTAGTGGCTGTATTGTATTTTTCCAGACAGAAGATCCTTTCTTGTCTAATGAGCAGAGGATTCCAGTTCTACAAAATGAAGGTGTCCAAGATAAAACTAAAATTAAAAGCATTGAATTAGAAGTGATACTGACTGTCAGAGAATGAAAGACTATACCTGACCAAGTAATTTGCATTGTATTTTCTATCTACAAGGCAGAATACAGAAGGTTTTTCTCTGTTCCATTATCAGGGAAACTGAGGCCTAACAAAATCAATGGATTTGTCCAGGGAAATATGATTCCACAAGACTTGAACTCTAATCTGCAATGGAAGGGACAGTTCTGGAAATGGAGGAACAACATGTGAAAAAAATTCAAAACAAGTTAGCTGAAAAATTGAAGGTGTAGCTACCTTGTTTGGATCTAAGTATGCGGTTGTTAGCTGGACAGGCTAGAGAAAAGTGCAAAGAAGTAATTACTGTAGAAGAATAATACATGTACATCTTTTCTTTCTACAGCTGTGGTCAGCTGCGGAAACAGCAGTGACCGATATTCGTGATTGTTTTTGGAAAAAAGGAAGTTGCTAAGACATTGTCAAAGGCTCTTTCCTCTGTAATACTAGACAGGTTTATAGCAGCTAGAACCAGCTTTTTGCATCAGAGAAGAGGTCTGCAGATACATACACCAAAAGGGATGCTTCTATATACGTACTTTGGAAATAATGGCCATGAGAAATGAAATCTTCTCTCAAAGTGGAGTAAGAAAAGAGGCATATTCTTTTTCAGTATTGTCATGGTGATAGCCATTTTCTGTACAGGTTCTCACATAATTTTAAGAAATATTGAATATATTCTGTGACTGTTTGCTGGCTCCATCCAACGAGTTATCATCCCTCTGATTGAGCACAGTCATGAAAGCCTCAAGCTTTCCTTTTCTACTATAGAATCCTCTTCCATCTATGGTAATGTCCAACTACATTGAATGCAGACCTATGGTAGCATAGTAGATTCCTAGTTTTCACTTACAAAAATTTTAAATTGTTGCACAGATTATAATTCTGGTGTTGTCTAAAAACTTAGCAAGCACGCAGAAGATCATCAGTATGATGTCATGGTTTCACCCCAGCCAGCAGCCAAGCCCCAGCAGCTGCTTGCTAACTCCCCCACCAGCCGGACTGAGGAGAGAATCAGAAGGGTAAAAGGGAGAAAAGTCATGGGTTGAGATAAAGTCACTTTATTAGGGACAACAAAAGCCATGCATGCAAATAAAACAAAACAAGGAACAAATTCACTGCTTCCCAAGGGCAGGCAAGGGCAGCCATCTCCAGGAGAGCAGGGCCCCATCATGTGTAATCGTGACTTAGAAGACAAATGTCATCACTCCAAATGTCCTCCCCTCCCTCTCTCTTCTCCCCACCTTTATGTACAGAGCAGGATGTCAGATGGTCTGGAAATCCCTTTGGCCAATTGGGGTCATCTGTTCCAGCTGTGTCTCCTCCTAACCTCTCATGCAACCCCAACTTCCTCACCAGTGTAGAAGTACGAACAGCAGAAAAGGCCTTGGGTCTATGTAAGTCCTGCTCAGGAATAATGAAAACATCTCTGTATTATCAACACTGTGTTCAGCACAAATTCAAAATATACCTCCGTAACAGCCACTTGTGCGGAAAGCTAGCTCCACCACAAACAAAACCAGCACACATCATCATATAAATTTTCTGACTGTAAAATCACGACACTTCTAAAAGAATGAAGGGGCAAATCTGATCAGACTTTATGGTTTACATCTAGATGGAAACACAAATAGCTTAATTTATGTTATATATATTATATATATTTACCATGATATATAAGTGCCTTCAGATGTCTTCCATGGTCCTGTGCATACTCTAAGGAAAGCAGCCTCAGAACTTGCTCGATTTAATAATTGACTTGATTAGACTAAAGTAAAAATAAAAGATGGAGGAGTGGGGACAAGGATGTTGTGTTGATTTCATCAAGAGTGGAGCTTTTATTACAGTGAGAAATGGTGAAACTTCCTTGAATTAATGCTCTCACCAGCTGGAATCTAATACTGACAACACAACAGAATTTCTCTAGTCTTCCCTTGTACTTGGAGTTTCTCTTTGAATAGTCTGTCAGAATGAGCCTTTCTCATGCTTTAATTATTTTAACAGCATTCATATTTATTTTCCACCTTCATACTTATCTTTAGTTCACACCATTCTAGCCAGATATCAGCTCGTATTTTATGTGGAGTAGTGCTCCCAGAAAAATGGCACAGCATGCAGGAGAACAGACAGCAGCACAATGAGGACCCACAGAGAATGATGAGTCAAGTGACAGAAAAGCCTCTGCAATCCACAAGATGCCTCATCATCTCCAACACAGCCCACACTACTGCTTTCTAGTCCATGTCTAATGGTTAACAATCGATTTGTGTCTTCTAGCTAAAGCTTTGACCAACAGTCTGTGTATTGCTCAGGAAGGAAAAAAAATCATTTTAATAGATCTTAAAACAAAAACAAACACAAACAAACAAACAAACGAAACCAAACCAAACCAAACAAAACAAAACAAAAAAAAACCCCAAAACAAAACAAAAAAACCTTCCAGAAGAGAGACTGCCTTTACTTAATTTGCATGTAACAATGAGCTAAAAGACAGTTTTTATAACTTAGGTTACAGGATCCTAAGAAAATTTTTAATTTTATTGCACATATTTAGTAATTAAGTCTGAGGGAAGGCTGCATGATAAGAAAAATAACAGGAGCTTTAAGAACAGCTCAATGTATCAACATCAAAGTCATACTGTTATCAGAAACCTTCTGAAATGTGAAAAGCACATCAAAAAAAAAACCCAAAACCCATTAGATCTGAATCCTGACCTACACATTTTGTTGTTTATTAGATCAGGAATTATGAATCACTGTAAAAGAAGTACAATCATTTTTTGATCTCCTATTGGCAAAGTATGGCCTTTCCTGCTGTAGTTGTGGATTAGAATTAGAAAATAAGAAAACAAGAAATGTTTTGACATTTAAATGTTATTTCCTGTATTTTTGATTGACAATATGGACAGCCAGACAGTTATATTTTGAAGCTGTAACTGTTAGATTACAAAGCCTTGAAATAAATTCTATGTCAAGAATAAATGAACCCTATGCTGCTGTTTCTCAGGAAAATCACTTTTGAAAACGGCTACATCATTTCCCCCTCTCTGGGTTTTGGCTGGTTCATTGGTTGGGTGGTTGGGGTTTATGGTGGTTTATTTTTTCCATAAGAAAGCCGGTTACCACTAGCTTTCATTAAATGTTCGCCCCCGTCCCCGTCCTTTTCTGCACCTTCTTGTTCCCTTTGTTATTGCACAATGCCGGGTTTACATGTTTGTATCACCACTTATCACTCCGGCAGTAGGCTGAGGCATGTCCTGAACTCTGCCCTGCTGCTGTGGCACCGCGAAATTGCTGCTTAAGTCTCAGCATTAAAACATATAATCAGTTTGAGGTTTGAAAGGAAGGGGGCCTCTCCAGGACCACAGGCCGAAACATTCTTCAAGCTCAACTGAGAACAGTCCAAGGTCTGATCTTTTGAAGCGCAGGGTTGTGGTCATTCTTTTTTATTCCGTACCATTCTCTCAAGGACCCTGAGCACCGGGTCCCATGCTGGCTGCTGGTTGTCCAGTTGTCCTAGCTGCCTGTCTCGGGGATGGCTTATTATCCTATCCCGTTTTTGGAGGCTTTGATCTGTCTGTTTGTGCCCAGGGCCCGCAGGCTCCCGGGCCCCGGGGCTGCGCGGCGCTGAGGGGGCCGGGCCGGGCGCTGCGGGTGCGGGGGCGGCGGGCTCCTCTGCTCCGGGGCCGGTATTGATTCCACGGCACACATCCCGCCGGTACTTAGGACTACGGATCCTGCTGGTTCGGTTCGGTTCGGTTCGGTTTGGTTTGGTTTTGCTTCGGCACTGTGACTGAGCTTGCCGGCCGGGCTTCTTTTGCTGCTGGGCTGTCGGGAAGCCCAGAGCCAGTGCGTGCTGCCCCCACCTCCTGCACAGCCTGAGTTGGACGTCCATACGTTCCTGCTGCTCTCTCACATAAAGAGCAACTCCCCGTCCTCAGAGCCCCAGTCTGACCATCCTAAAGCACCTGTATCCGTACAGGGCAGTTTCCCAGTTGTGCAAGCTATCCCACAACATCTGCATGAACCCAGTGAATTCATAGGCCTGCAGCTGCATGCAGACTTCTAATACCTCCTGCCTTTCTCCTATGCTGCGTATATTAAAAAAGGCACTTCAGATGAGAACCCAAACGTGCTGCTTCCCCAGAAAGAGCATAAGTATTTTCCACATGAGGCAACCCCCTAGGCACTTCCCCATTTAATGTCTCTGCTCAAAGGGATTTATCTTGAGTTCACTTCCATTGATTGCCAAGTCTTTTCCCATGACTGTGTCTCACCTTCCTCATCCTTTACTTTTTTGTTGTTACAGAATCGTTGCCTTTTCCATCATTCTCAATATAAAGACTTTTCTACCAGGTTATGGTAGGGGAATTTTCTCTTTCCAACTTTATGGTCAGAGACTTTTTCTGCTCTCCCACTACAACTGGAGAGCTGGACTTCTGATACTACAGGAACCTGGAGAAGACCCACTCAATGTCTTCCTCATCCTCTCTGATGCTCTGCAAGTTGCTGATCTCCTTCCGCAGTACTTTCACTTGATGGTGCAGCTCCTCAGCCGCTGGACACCTCCTGCAGTCCGGAAGATCATGTGTCCCTATCCTTAGCAGGAGGCTTGACCCTCTCTAAATCAGGCTGCTGCAAGCATCCTTTGTCACAGGCAGTGGGAATAGTTCATTGGAAGACTCTAGCTCTGTTCTTACCTTAGTCTTATCTCTATCTGCCTGCAGCTGGAGGCCTCCCTTTCCTCAGAGGAATTACAGGAATACTCCAATCATCCTATATAAAGTGCCAGGAAGTTCAAGATTTCAAGAGGAGCTCAAAGAAGAAGAGTATAGAAGCTACAGTGCAAGCTGCTGTATCTGTCTGGGCCATTTGAGCTGTAGTGAGGAGTTATGATGACTGGAGTCAGTGAAAGCACCTCACAACCAAGAAATACTCTCCTTAGATCTAGCTGATAGGCAGGGGATAGGATGCCTAAAACCATGTGTCTATGCACCTTGCTCACTTAGTCATTTCCTTTATATGTGAAACATTCTCTTTATAAGGTCTTGAAATACGCATTTTCTGCATTCAAAGCAAAGTAAGCAATGCATTTACAATAATCAGGACATGAGGCCAAATAAGCTGACATGGAAAAGAAGGGTGAGAATACACCCTGGATTTAGACAATGGATTGGCTATAGCTTGAAAGGTACACATCATATCACTGTGAAAAACTAGCAGCATTCCCAGATGTCACCTCTGTGTTCTTTAACTACAATGCTGTCTGGTGTTCAGAAGTGGGATATGTTCCCAAATGTCTATTTTGATTTTGGTATATGAAAAAAGGGAAGTTAATATACACTTGTAACCTTGTGTGTAGATTTGTAATGATTACTTGGAACTGAGAGACCCTTCTATAATTTACCTTGGTTAATCTTCAGTATGTAATTGCAAGAAAGCAGTTTATACACATACCTCAAACCTCAAAAACCCCTCAAACCTAAAACCCAAAGCAAACAAACAACAAACAAAAAAATCATTAATGTTATTCCAATTCTATTTCTCTCTTTCTTCCTTGATACATGAAAACTTAATTTCACTCTTTAAATTACAATGCCTGGTGTAAGTCAGCGTTTGAACAGAAGGCTCAGCCCTGCAATAACACAATGTAAAAGTTCTCTGTCTTTGTAATCCCAGCCAAGTCAACTCAATGGGATGGATCATGGTAGTAGACTCTGCTACACCTTGCTTACATAGGTCCAATTACAAGACCTAACCCTGAATATTTGCATGGTCGGGATTATATTCTTTATTTTCACCAGCTGCACTATTGTCCACACTACATCTGGTAAGAAAAGGCTCGTGGCAAGGCTGTGGCACCGTCTTTTAAGTTGTCACTATGAGTTCAGCAGGAATAACAGACTCCTTGCGCAGAATCATAGACATGGTACCCATGTGGAGACAGCACGTCAGGTTTTGATCATCTTTTTATTCGCTTCCAATACTTGCCAAGTTTAATTTACTTACATTCATATATCTGTGGGAATAGATACATTTTGAAAAAGCTTCCAGTTTTACCATGACTTCATGAGCAGATGCAGTATGTAAGTATGCAGTATTTATAGAGCCGTATCTTTTTTAATTGTGCTTCTTTGCTGTCAGTTTCATGATACCACTCCTGAATTGGCTGAGATCAGCCAGAGGTCCTGCACCTTCACCTCTCAAGTCATTCAACACTATCACACAAAATGGACCACAGACTTCCAAAGATTTTCTTTAGCTGCTGTGACTCCTGTGGCTTAGAAATATGGCAGTTAAAAACCTCAGAAAAAGGCAGACAGCAATTTTTTGACTGCAAGAGCAAAGGGTATGCAGAAAGATTATGTGGCCCATTGTAAAACCCTGGAATTTCTTATGAAGTGTTTCTGTAATTTGCATCTACTCTTTGAAATCCTAATGGAAAACTGCATGTAATATATTGAAGCACAGCTCACTAGACACAAAGAAACCTGGAATTATGTCCTACTGNAGAATTGATTTGATTTTTTTCATTGTGAAATGAGAAGTTGATTCATGATAGAAGTGTTCTATCTCTGTTGGAAGATCCTTGGATGTTTTTCCGTGTCTACATTGAAATCCAAGTAGTTCTGATCTTGATCTTTGATTTTCTATAAACATGGACTCCTGCGAACCATCATACTTCTACCTTA
>VYZR01116621.1:16105-41928 GCA_013400675.1 Oxylabes madagascariensis | reverse complement strand
TTTCATCATATTTGTTGGCGCAACAGGCTTGAAACTGTTGAATTCCATTAAAAAAAATTAGTTTCTAACCTCTCAGTTATTTGAACCATGTTTTAATGAGGTAGAAGATCTTACCTAATATTGAATATACACAACTCCTGTACAATTTCTGCGGGGAATAGTGACCCCTGGTTGCTATCTCCACTGAAGTTATCTGAGATTATGAAGACCAGGGGGCACCTACTTGTACGAATGAAACTCCTGCATTGCAAAACAACAAAATGTGATGAACATCAAATTTCAACTTTACAAGTCACTAAAGCTCATAATTAACAACTTATTTGCCACTGACCTGAGGATTTCATGTAGACTGCCAGGATCTCGGTAGAATTGGTTAGGAATGTCCTGTCCAAAACAAAGAGATGCTGTCATTACATTCAGATGTAAATACTTTCCTCCACAGACTGATTGTCATGGCACACTACATTGCCACACATTTTTAACTCCTGGTTTGCTTGCTGTCAACTACATTTAAACACAGCTGACACTGGAGACAGTCAGAGGAGCAGCAGGGGGAAACAAAGCATAGTACGTTTCATTATGGAAAACTATCATCTACAAAGAAATGTTTTCTTGCTGTCTCAGTTTCCTAAGACACAGCCTTGGTTGATCTCCCTGCCTGTGAACAAAGAATTTTATTCAGAGGACAAACACTCCAGGAAGCCGCTCCCTTGGGGGTAGAGGGCAGGATACCCATGTGAGGTATGACTGCACAAGAAGGTGACTTTATAAAAACAAGTCTCATGAGACTCTGTTTCCTAAATTCCACAGTACATTGCATTATCCTGCCAGAATTTCTGTCTGTTTTGGTCTTGAAAGCTTACAGACAATCTGACTACCTATTTCTAAAATTTCTCTCAAAAAAGAATTGAAAAGTTCAGAAGGAAATTGCTATTGAAACACACTTCTACACAACTACAAATAAAGCCTTGTCCTGTACCTGCCCACAAACCCTCAGTTCACATGTACCCTAAACAACACCACCTGTGTAAAACCAGGGAGAAAGTGCTAAATTTCAACTGTTCCTGCTTGTGTTCATTCTCATGTGTCCCCTACACTCTCCTGCATTATTAAAGAACAGGAATAGTGGCATGTTTTTCACTTTTCCTGTTTATACACATATATATTTCTAGAAACTTAATCATCCAGAAACATGGGAATGACTTCTCAATAGTTTTTGCTCTACTATTTGATACTCTGTTACATATTTCTGTGCCCAAACCAGACTCCCATTTGTGCCTGACTACATGCTTCTGTGGCATAACTAACTACAGGTAGGACACGTAGACTCTCTAGACTGCTGTAGAGACACAAAAATTAAAGAAGATCTCATCTGCAGTAAAGCAGATTAACTTTGGGAAACACCAATCCAGTATCTGAAGCTAGTCTGCATGTCATTATTAGAACAAAAGGTACTGCTTTAAACAGAAACAACATTTCACAAGTTTTCACTTACTTCAATAAGAATAAGCTTTTTATCATTTTCTGAGGACTCCCCAAGCATCTGAAGTTTGTTATACTTATTTGCTCTTAATAGAAAATCTTGAAAGAGAGCTGCTTGGGCCTGACTTGGAAACGTATGAAAATTTGAGTCTGAAAAAGAAAACTAATTAAAAATATGTATTCTATATTATACCAAGTAAAATATAAACACCCACACAAACTGATACCCACCCGTGCTATTTTCTGACAGCAGCGATGAACAAGCCCTTTAGCAACATGTAACAAACACAGGAGAATTTTTAAGGGGGTATAATTGAACTGAGGACTCAGACAAAGACACTTACCTGTTTTCATTTATTTGGTTCAAATTAAATCCAGGCTATTACAGAGCTCTCTATACTGATATGAATTGTCAATTATTTTGGACTAAACACTGTAAAAAAAAACCTAAATCCCTTTCCAAATAAAAGCATCAGAAAGATTCTCATTAAACACTAAGCAATGGACTTACATGGATGTGGATCTGATTTCATATGTGACAGACAGAAATGAAGCAAAAATATGAGATCGAAAACCCACAAAAATAACTGGAAGGGGAAAAAAAAGATAAAAAGAAAAACCCCCAACATACTTACCATGGCCAAACACATTTCTCAAGTCTTCCTTTGTGAAATCTAAAGAGAGTGGATTGGTCCATTCTTGCACCTGAAGGCCAAGATCTCTGGCCAGAATTTGCAGAGTTGCAGTTTTTCCACAGCCAGGAGGGCCAGTCAGCAGCAAGACAGAGCCACTCTGACAAAGAGATATAAAACATAATCATGAATGTGATAAAGAAAGACAGTTGGCTAAGGATGAATATTGGTTGAATTTCTCCTATAGTTTCTCTGGTACTGATCCTCTCTCCCAGTGAAACCCCAGTCACACATTTTGAGCTGTTAATTTACCTGCTGAGTACTCAGACAGAGAGAACTAGGCCAGGACTCTGACAGCCTTGCTCTATTCCTAATGCCTCTGGTCAATAACCTGCACGTGACTGCCAACACAACAGACATTCATCTGGAGAACCAGCTCTGAAAAACACTAGGAAAGGCTGGCAATTTGTGTCTAAGAATGCCTCTTATCAATCAAGATTAAAAACATTCTCACCATCCTTACAGTTCAGCGCAACTGGAAATTTGTCATGAGACTTAAAAATTACCCTGGCAGAGATAAAATGCAGCTTCAAGCACATCCTGAAGAGTTGTGGTTTATGACTGGATGCCAGAAAACAGTATTTCTGAGCAAAATCAGAATTCATCTCTTAGGAGCATAAGCCCACAATAAATGTACCAGCTCTAAACTATGTTCTTTGAGTATTTCTTAGAAGGCAGAAGATACACAATCACTATCTCTCTCAGTTGAGGTTTTTCTCTGAACTTGAAATTGCACCCAGCTTGTTTGTAAGTTTTGATGCCTCCAGTTGCTGATTTTAGCAAGTTTACCTGCTTTGGCTGCCTTTGAAATATGTGCACTTTTAACCACGTTTCAACTTCCTCAATCTTCTTCTTTTGCACAGCAAGGTCATTCTGAAACAAGTTTAAATTTGTGAAAGTTATATACTAAAGTCTCGGTTTCTAAGGATGAAATTAAAGAATAGAACAAATGCTGGGTGAAACATCAACAGACATGTTGGTGTGTGTTCCAGCTACGTGTGTGCTCTGTAGAAGCAATGCCACAGTTAAGGATGATCATCTCATCCTGTTTCCTCAAACAACCTGTTTTCTATTCTTTGTAGTCGGGAAACAGTGAGCTATTTATTACTCTTTAAGTAGTAACACTACAATCTTGTGTCAGGATACTTCATAGCTATTGCTGGACCTAGTCGTTTTTACTTTTTTTACTCTAATACTGCAGAGGTTTTTGGAACTTCTGCAAATCCCATGTAGCTGGGTTTCCCCAGTGCTTGGAATATTGGATGTGTCCGGAATTCAGTAACAGGTCAAGAGTTTACAAGCGGACTGACAGGAAACAACATCTCCTGAGCAGCTTTTCCTGCTCAGGAAGCCTGGGGGAACGTGTGTCTCCTACAGATAAAGCGCTCTTTGGAATCTGGCTTTATGTGCTGGCTGGCAGTGAATCAATCAGCATTCACGGATAATGAATATCCCAGAACCCTTGTGCTTTACCAAACAGGGTATGGTGAGAGCCTGGCTGGTGCAGGTTATGGACAGAAGTACAACATGTCCCTGTGATGTCAGTGCCACACTGGCACTGGAGGAGCTCTCATACCTGAGTTTCAGGTCTGTATCTCTCCACCCACGGCAGCTCCTCCTGGGCCTGGCTCCGGCTCCGCCCGGGCTTGGCACAGGGCAGATCCACAGCACACGGCTTGGCTCTTTTCCTGGGAGGAGCTGTGGCTCTGCTGTTCTCTGCCACAGGGCTTGGGGCTCTCTGCTTCTGCCGACGGCCTCTGCCAGAGCCGCTTCTCAGTGGCTTCACAGGAACCGCACAGGGGGCAATGCCAGTGTTTTCAAAGAAGTCCTCAAACGGATGTGCCAGCCACTCTGTCACCTGCAGAAACACAAACATTTGGGTAGGGATGCAGTGCTCTCCTTCCCTCAGCTGGGCACAGCTATCTCTAGAAAATGGGAGATTTTCATCAAGTTTACACTGTCCTGTGTCTGGAGAGTCCAAGGCCACGTTGGACAGAGATTGGAGCAACCTGGGATAGTGGAAGGTGTCCCTGCCCATGGCAGAGGGTGGGACTGGATGGTTTTATGGTCCTTCCAACTACAACTGGTCTGGGGTTCCATGATTCTTCTGTATGAAAAAACAAGCTGCATCATTGTGCCAGGAGTATTTTGCAGCAAACTGGCAATTCAGAACAAGTTGAGAACTCCACAAACACACATCCAACCTAAAGAATTAAAAAAGAATGAAAAAGCAGTATCAGCTTACTCAAACCACTTTTATATAATGGTAATGTTCATACTGTCTCTGTGTAGTTTACAGCATGTGGCACTTTCCCCCTCCTTTTAAAAAATATTTACAATGCAACCATTTATGCATAAAAGTTAAAAATCGATGGCAGAGGACAGTTATTGAGGCAGCACAGTAAAATCAGGGAGTGTTTGCGGCTCTGGGCAGCTTGGGCTGAAACAGAGCCCAAGCCAGGACAAGGAACAGTGCTGGAAACAGCGCCAGGATTTAATTCTGGATTTGAGGAACAGCCTGCTGGGACAGGGTGGCTAAGTCAGCTCCAAATAACACTGCAGGGATCCCATGGCAGCCCTTCAGTGTGGGGGTAACAGGCTGGGTGCCCACACCCCTCGGTGACCACGTGAGTAACAGAACAGACACAGCATCCCCCAAAAGGGCTGTGACACTCTAAACCAGCACAGCAGAGTACTGGCAGACAGGACATTGAGAGCTGGGAGTAGCAGGAGGCTCTGCCTGAAACGGGCTCAAACAACTCCAGCAAGCTGCAAGGCCCTGTTTGCAAAACCCCTAGTGGGAAATGCAGGAGGGGGTTCATGCTGCTTTTGGGGTGAGTAATACTGAAACCAGCCTGACTCTTCCATCCCAAAGTTCAACATCCTGAGAGGGAGCTGAAGCTGTGGCAGAGCTGGTAAAATCCCAGAAAAAGGAACAACCAAGTGACACCACTGAGAATTTCTGCAGAGCTACTGAGCTGGCATGGCCTGGGCACATCTGACTGACAGGGCAGCACTTCAGAGTAGAAAAGCCATGTCCCAAATTTTAACAGCAGTATCTCCTGATATTTCCCTTCCTGGGGAGTGTGGGGATTCCCCCTGCAGTGGGAATCAAGTGATCTCAAGGTCACTGCTTGAGGCTGAGCCAAATGCACACAGCCTGGGTGAGTAATGTCAACCTGTATTCTGTAATTGTTTTTGCTGGCTTTAATACAATTACCTCAATGTTAAGAATCACCGAATCATTAAGGCTGGAAAACACTTCCAAGATCATCGAGGCCAGCTTCTACTTCATATTTCCAGCTCTCTTACAACCACATTCACATTTCAGCTATTGCTCCACAGTGCACTATAGCAGTGGTTACAGTGCCTGTACTGTGTAGTGAATAAATCTGATTAAGATCTCTTTGTCTAATCATCATCACCAAATAAATTTGCATAACTATATCTGGTTTGGCATCCTCGATCCTTGCAGGACAAGGCTGTGTGAGGTTCAGTGACATCTGTACAGTCCTGTCCACACGAGCCACTGACCAGCTGTGGGGCTGGGACCGGACCCAGCTGCACCCAGAGCCGTCTCTGAGAGGTTTGGAAAGCCGGAGGGTGTGGGGTGGTTTGCGGGACTACGGGAGGTTTTGGGGGTCCCTCCTGCACCTTGTGGCTCAACGGGAGCTTCTCTGACAAGCTCTGTCTGACGCTCGCACCGTGCCCCTGACAGAGCAGCGGCCGCGGCTCCCTTACTGTCACACACGCTGCGCTGGGCTGAATTTGCACAGCCATCCGCAATGCCCCCGTGAACGGGGGGTCCCTTCCACACGCAATGACACCAAACCAAGTCCCTCTCTTGATAAAAATCAGTACAACCCCTACTGAAAAAGGACAAACGGCCAATACAGAGCCCACGGAGGAAGGACTGGGCCGCCGAGAGCCCCTTGCTCGGACCCACCTCCGCCGGCCTTCCCGGGCCGCTGCCGGACATCCTCGGCCGTGGGGAGCC
Source organism: Oxylabes madagascariensis (assembly GCA_013400675.1). Lineage (NCBI taxonomy): Eukaryota > Metazoa > Chordata > Aves > Passeriformes > Timaliidae > Oxylabes > Oxylabes madagascariensis. Next base: position 35,757 of record VYZR01116621.1, on the reverse strand, counting down.
CTCTGCCTGCGGCCCCGCTGGGCCCGGGCGGAGATCCGATGCCGGGGCCTGGGACTTGGTGCCGCGGGACTGGACGTGGCTCGGTGCTCCGGTGGCAGGGAGAGCCCCCGTGTGACTCGCGGTGTGACCTGGTGCCCGGGAACCCCGGGGAGCTCTCGGCGCTGCGATCGCGGCCCGGCAGGGACCCCTGACACGGCGCCCAGGGGTCCTTCCTCTCCTCCGGCTCTTAGCTGTCCGCGCCACGCCGGGCGGTGCGGTGACGCCATCGGCGCGCGCGGCGGCGGCGGAGGCCCCCACGCACGTGTCTCCAAGGCGACGGGCGGCGGCCATGAGGCGGCCGAACGTGCTGATCACCGGTGGGCACCGCGGCGGCAGCGGGGCAGCAGCGGCGGGGGGTGTGGCCCCATCGCAGCCCGGGGTGCTGTGGGCTGTGGGGTCCAGGCCTGGGCTCGCTTGGGGGCCTGGGGTCCCGGCCCTGGTCCCGCTCGGTTCGGGGTGATTCGGGGCGTGGCGTCGCAGCCCGGGGGGATTTGGGGTCTGGGGCCCCGGCCCCATCCCAGCCTGGGGTGGTTTAGGTTGTGAGGCAGCTGATTAGGCTGTGAGGCTGATCTGCGGTGTGGGGTCCCAGCCCGGGATAGTTATGCAGCTCTACTCCTTCATGAGAACGTGGAGTTCCTCCATAATACCTGAGGGTTTTCAAATAAATAGAGATTTCTTTTCCAACCCTCACGGTGTGAGTGACGTTCCTGCACACAGTCAGCGTCGTCTCCCTGTTTTCTTGTTTCACTCCCCTCGCCTGTTTCTTTTTGTCCTTCAGTTTTTTGCCTTTATTTTCATCCCATGAGCTCTCCAATGCAGGCTGTCAGAAGGTTCCAGTTCACCTGGAGGGGGATGTTTGAGGGGACCTGCAAGCTGTCCCCTTATCTTTTTCTGTGGGTTTGGTCTCCAGGCACACCGGGAGTTGGGAAAACCACACTGGGAAAGGAGCTGGCGTCCAGAGCAGGGCTGAGCTACATCAACGTGGGAGACCTGGCCAAGGAAGGTGCTGTGTCACAGCAGTCCCGTGAGCACGGGGACATGCTGCTCAGTGTGATTCTGCTGGTGGTGTCTGATGCACTGGGAGCCCCTGCACACCTGTCTGGTGTCTGCAACAGCTGCAGTGTGCATCTGGAGAGGAGAAGGCTCTGGGAGACCTCAGAGCCCCCTCCAGGAGAGCTGGAGAGGGGCTTGGGACAAGGGATGGAGGGACAGGACACAAGGAATGGCTTCCCACTGCCAGAGGGCAGAGTTAGATGGGATATTGGGAAGGAATTCCTGGCTGGGAAGTGCCTCCAACCCATTCTGTGATTCTGTGTATTAAATGAATTTACTTAAGCAGGCATGTCTGCAGTGGTATACTTGGTGCTAAGTAATAAATAAAAAACTTATCCTTACATGGATTTGTAAACTAAGTGTTCCCTGAACTAAGTAACCCTGGACTCTGCCTTTTGCCTGCAATCTCCTGAGACAAACATAACAAGGTAAATTAATTGTGGTAAATTAATTGTGCTGACTACTCTGTTACCCAACAAACATCTGGGGATTCTCTCTGCTGCAGGAGAGCTGTATGAAGGCTTTGACGAGGAGTATGACTGCCCCATTTTGGATGAAGACAGGGTAAGTCCAGCCCCTAGACCCACCCCCACTGTGTTTTGGCTGTGCAGTGCCAGGTGAGCCTGCCCTCTCTGCTGCTGGTGCAGGTGATCGATGAGCTGGAGGAGAGGATGAGCGAGGGAGGGGTGATTGTGGATTACCACGGCTGTGACTTCTTCCCCGAGCGCTGGTTCCACATCGTGTTTGTGCTTCGCACAGAGAATTCCTATCTGTATGACAGACTGGAGAGCAGGTGTGTCACTGAGTTAGATAACAAAGTGCTGTTGTGGGACTTCGCGTAGGGCATAAATCACTGATTCTCAAAAAAACACCTCCATTTCTCTGTGCCTCAGACTGTCTTCGTGCTCTTGTTCTCTAGGGGCTACACAGGGAAGAAGCTGCAGGACAACATTCAGTGTGAAATTTTTCAGACTCTATATGAAGAAGCTGTGTCGTCATATAAAAAGGAAATTGTACACCAGTTACCCAGCAACACTCCAGAAGACCTAGAGAGAAATTTGGATCAGATTATGCAATGGATTGAGCAATGGATGAAGGACAACAACTGACTTTTGGTGAAACAGTAACTGCTGGATCTTTTCTTGGGAGGGAGGGTTTAATAAATGATATTCATAATTCTTGTATTATAAATGAACATGAATTTTGTTGTAACTGGCTGGGAAGTAGAAGAAGGTTCAGAGTAACCAGGTCATGAGGATTTGTAACAGCACCCTGAGAGGCAACAGGAGAACTGATACAAGTGACTGAAAGGATAAAAATGAGGCGGTTGCCCTGAATAGCAGGAGTTGTGTTCAGTAACTTAGAATTCTTTAGACCTTACAATTAAAACCAAAGCATAAATTCCCTGCAAGAAAACTGTGAAATCCTGATAGCAGGTGGCAGTTGAGGCATTTTTGATTTCCAGAGGGTGGAATAGTGTCCTGGAAAGGAGTTGGTTTGATCCTGAGTTGTGGGACTAAAACCTGCTGTGCTCTACTGTGGCCTTGGGGGTTTGAGGATAATGTAGAGTGAGATGGTTTAGTACAGGTTAAGGTGGGTTCTTTGTTTTGAAGGGAAAAAGAAGTGATGTGAGAGTTATTTTAAAATGATTGCACAGAGCTTTGGAGATTCCTTCATGTGTAAGGAAACATCAGCTATGTGAGCTGTGGTCTGGAGTGTTTAACAATAAACTTTATTTTTCCTTTTTTCTCCGTCTTTCCCATCCCCTCTCCCAGTCATGGAATGCATACATCACTGGAAGATTACCCAGGAAATATGTCACTTGTCAGGATAGACCTGCAGTGATCATAAACGTGGTCATAGATAAAGCACTGTCAGGATCTGTTCTGATTGTTGTTAAAGCCTATGCCCCAGGGGGGCAGGGCTGCACAACGACAGAAAACCTTTCTCCAGAGAAAAGCTGCTTGGAAAGAAAGCCTTGTGAAAGATTCTGTAAGAAGTACTTGCTTATAAACCCTTTATATACATGAGTTTGGACAGTAAAACAACTTTCTTGAAAATTTCTGTTGTGAAGAGTGTTGTTGTTACATATTTACAACTTTATTTTTTTTGCTTTACAAATTTGCTATTGGGTTTTGGAGTTTTTTTGGGGTTTTTTGGTGACAGTTGTGGCAATACTGCAACAGGAATTTGATGATGTTATAAATCCAAATGGAGAAAAATTGTGTTTCCTTGGAGAATTAGGCCCAGGCATTGTGGCAACTCGGGCAGAGGTTAGCCTAGAGTAGGAAACAGGTGGAGGCTGCTGTGTGGGTGGTCAGCACAGCCCCAGTCCGTGAGAGCGTTTGGAGTGACCACGCCTGGTCACCTCAGGTCGTGTTCCCCACGCTGCCCCACGCCGGTCCGAGCTGTGCTGGGGACGGGGCTGCAATATGAACCGCTCATAAAAAGCAAAAAATAAACAAACTCCTCCTTCCGAGCAGCCTCCGGGCAGCTCCCGAAGCCGCTCCGTCTCTCCCGCCCCAGGGCGGGACCGGCACCGCCGGCTGCGGGCGCGCAGGTGGGTCAGGGGCTCGGGTGGTCCGGGGATGTCCCCGGGCGGGTGTCCCCAAGGCGCTGCCCCGGGCTGGGGTCTCACGGCGGGCGGGAGTGGCGATTTCGGCAGCCCCGGCTCCCCGGCGGAGCGGCCGCGCTCCCGCAGCCTCGCATTTCCCACTCGGGTCTCGCCCTGCTGCTGTGAACACGGAGCTTTCCTGTTTTTCCAGATGAAATCTGGCCTTGCGGGAGGCGCTGTTCACGGGTAGGTGAAGGGCCCTCAGTCAGGAAAAAAAAACCAAACCAACCAAAAACCCGAAAAAAAACAGGAGGAGAAAATGGAGGAAGCAGAAGAGGATGACATGACCTGTGGAGACTTGGGAAACGGACTTGGGAGAAGACCGGGAGGTGTTTATGAAGGGGAAAACTTACAAAATTCCTATTCAATTAGATCTAGGAAGGGATGTGGAAAGACTTGTAATTCCCCCTTGTCAGCAAAGGTAACAGAAGAAAACGATGCTGCAGCTCTTCCTGGTCCAAAACGAAACAGCATTTACGATGGATCACTCAAAAAACCTGGCTATAGTTCCACACGACAGAATAGCTGTGGTAAGAGTAATTTGGAAGTTAATTATTCACCATAAGTAATTTTTTTGTTAATGAAAGTGAGCCGTTCAGCTGCTTCACAAAGTGTCGTCAAGTTTAGTTCAAACCACTTGCCAAAATCCCTGAAGGGTTCAGTGCCTGTTGGGATCCTCCACCTTCTTCCCAGAACATGAGCAGCAGAATTGCTTCTCAGTGGTCAAGGCAGTGACCATTCTTAGTGTAAAATGTCCCGTTTTAAAGTGTTTAATTTTGCATTTGAAAGCGATCTTTAGCAAATAGCATCCTATGGTGAGTGTACCTATGTAGGTATAGACATGTCTGTGAAACTGGTGACACTGGCACTGCTTGGATTCCTGCTCTAAGTAAATTGAAGTCTTCCTAAAGATAGTACCAAAGGCTTGGAGCTAAATATTCAAAATATTATTTGCTTTTTAGTTGAAATTAGTGAATTGGCTTACTTTAGGAGTTAGGAAGTAGTTTTTAGAACCTGCATTGGCATTTATCTTCCTTTTTTGTGAAGGTGGGGTGCTGCTGTAAAAGCAAGTGTAGGCAGTGCTGTTCATTACAGTCCAGCTGCTTTTCTGTCAATTTTTAATATTTTGACGAAGGTATTTCTGTGTAACTTGCGTATTTCTCTCCTTTAAACAATCCCCCATTATCCTTTCCACAGTAAGCTGAGCTATGTCTGTCTCTTGAAAATTGCCCCTACTTCTAAATGGTGATAGCTGTTGTTTTGAGTGTGGATGTTGAAAAGTTACAATCAGAAAAGAATCTAAAAAATCATTTTTTTTCTAATCGAGATGGCAATTTTGTTGGCTTTATTTTAAAGGAAGTTATAAAATGTTTGCCTTTACTTTATGTCTCTTTACAACAGACATTTTTGCCCCATTTCACTTCTTTAACTGTGAAACATGTTTGAAGTTTGTATTGATGTGTTTCTTAAATTTGTTTATTAGCTTCACAAGAAAAAAACCCACAACACAAAGATGAAAATTCACCTTTGTATGTTACTTGTTTTCAGGGTAAAATCCTCACTTTTTTCTTTTCTTTAAATATTACAATAGCTTATCATTTAATATCCTCTATTAATCCCACAGAATCTAATACTGAAGTGTCAAATGAAGAACTAAAGCAGCAACTTCAGGAAGCTCTGGAGGTTGGTAACAGTACCCAGGGTGCTGCTCTCCAAATCTGCATTTCCTTTCAATGTAGCAAGAGGATCTCGGCATACTGACAGACTTGGATGGACCCAGGTTCTTGAAATCAAAACGGGAGTTGGAAGCTTCATTAAATTTTATGTCAGGAAATTGTACTGTGAGGTTGAGTTTATATTCTGGGTGGTTTGTTTGTTTGTGGGGTTTTTTTGAAGGGGCAAGAAAGTATTTTTAAAGATGCAGAGAATATTGAATGTATTGTGCTTTTCTAGCAGATGTTTATGTTTTATTAAGTTTTAGGGCTTGAAAATCTGTTGTGTAAGCAATCTTTGGATTTTTAGTCTGCATTTCTGTTGAAAGGTAGTTAAGAGTACATTTTGGTTTTACTGTGGTTAAATGTATTGAGATGTTGGCATCACAGTCAGCTGACTCCAGCTGTAAAAATACAAATTCCATCTGCACTGTGTTCTTTAACCTCAGGTAAGCCCGTGAAAAGACATCATGCAGGTAAAACAGAGGTTTAGTTTTTGAGGAGGGCAAATTTACACTGGTTTTATAGTCGAATCTTAACAGGATTACCTTGGCTTTTACTCAGGGTATCTACTTTGTTTTACTTCAGGAACTTGAAATTTTGAAAGTTGAGCTTGAAGCATCTCAAAAACAGCTTGAGGGAAAAGATGAAGCCCTAAGAATCCTGCAGAGCATGGTAGGAGCTATTCAGAAATCACTTGGTACTTGGTGGTAACAAAGTAAACAGAGGAAATCTCCTGCTACTCCTCATCAAAACCTCAAAAACCTTAAGGCCTTCTTCCTAGGGCTGCAATTTAAATCATTAAGTCTGCAGGTGTCTACAGACTTGCCTCTACAATTTACTGGAACTAGTGTGTTATTTAAGAAGACTTTACTGTTGTAGCAATTCTCATAATTTTATCTTTGAGGATCCTTGAGGATTTATCTACTAGACATAAAATCAAGGCCTTTTTCCAGTCCCTTATATTGAAGATTTTGCCAGTGCTTGGAATCGTACTGGAAAGCATGAGTATTTTGAGTTGACTGCTCAATCTGTTGCCCTAGAGAACAGTATGCCTTAAATGTCAGGTCATTCTTTTGTTCTCCATTTGTAGTATCTTTATGCTCTTTCATAACAAATTCTGCTGAAATCAGTTCGTGGGATTTAGCCCGCTTACATAACTCATTTCTAGTTGTGTAGTTTCTACCGTCACATACTTGTAGCAAGTTAGGCCTGGATCAGAGCTTAGGTATGTTGTAACCCAGATTTTTAAGATCTGATTTCCTGCATGAGCCCTGAAGAAGACATGATCTCAAGTTAAATGACGCTACACTGTCAGTAGCAGAGGTTATGGGATTGAAACCCAAGTTTGTTACGCCAGTCAGACGTAACTGATCAGAACCCTTGGGGGCTCACAAGCAAGTTGCTGGTGTTTGTAACTCTGCACACTGCTGTTTAACTATGAATGTGAAAGTCTCTAGGTGTGAAACTGAAAATTAACACAATTTAATCACAGTATTTGACAGAGTTGCATTTTGGGTTTTGGTTTGGTTGTTTGTTAATTTTGCAGGCAATATTTGATAAAGCCACGAGCCACACAAAAGCAATGCTTCAGAAAACTGAGGAAGAAAAGAGGACTCTAGAGAAGGTAAGTGTGGGTGTTTCCTTCACACAGAGAAGCCCATGGCTATTAAAAAGGGGTTTTCAGACTTATTTAAATCAGTGTATACCTGACATTAATTCCAGGGGTTTTGAAAAATGAATTCCTGTTCTTTTTTAGTAGAAAGGGAAAAATTAATTTATCGCTTCTTTGATCTAGGCCTTTTCATGCTATAGTGTGTACAAATAATATTGGAAAATTGCGAATTCTTCCTATACTTTCAGCTGGTGTTTGTTGTGGGTTTCAGTTGCTCAAGAGTGAGCTGCACAACTCCTCAGTGATTCAGCTGAGGCTTCCCAAGGACTCTGAGAAATTGGTGTCCAGTTTTAGTAGGGAAGGTGTGAAAGAAGAGGAGGGGGTGTTGACCTCCCTTGTTAAACTGAGATTTTTGCTTTGTTCCTCCTACTGTTTTTCTGTTCCACATAATAGGAGTGGGACAGGGAGATGCAACAGCATGGGTTTGTCTTTGCTGGAGGCCTCTGGAGGCGTTAATTCTGTAACACAGACTGGAGGCCATGGGCCAGTGATGCAGAAAGTTTGATGTCTGGTACCAAATTTATTATTAGCAGTGTCACAAGTTGTCACTGGTCACTGAAATCTCTGCCAAACCCAGCACCCCTGGCATCCTTCTGATGGGAACCCTGTAATGAGCTGCTGCAAGTTTATTTTGTTTCCACAGGAAATAAATATTTTGCAATGGGAAATTGAATTTGATCAGGACAGATTTAAAAATATAGAAGACACCTGGACAGAAAAATATGACAGGTATTTGACTTACATTGTGTATCATTGGGGTTTTTGTTGGATTTTTTTAAAATTGCACTGAGTACTCTATGTCATCTGTTTTGTATTACAAACTTGCTTCCTCAGGTTCTTTGGGGGTTTTGTGTTTTCCCAATTCCCTTCCAAATTCTGGAAGATTTTCGTCTTTCACACTAGTCACATTTTTTAATTAAAATTATTTTTCAATTAAAACGTCTAGATATATTGTCCTGATTTTTTTTTTTTTTAAAGTTGATAGGCTGGCTTTGCTAGGCTGGGGTTTTTTTCATCATATAACATTAGCCAGCTGGGAACTGATTATTCTTATGTACTTTAATTGTAGATGAGGCAGAGAAAATAATGGTATATGCATGCATGTGGAAATACAATTTCCTGGTTAATAATTTCTTTATTGTCTTGCACTATGGGTCTGGGCATGAGTACAGGTAAAATGCAGTGCTTTAGAGAGAGGCTTATCAAGAGGTTCTTTGTTAAATAAGAGTCACTCTGGGTGGACAGCAGGTGTGGTTGGGCAAGAAGAATGTGCCAGAGGCACTAAAGTAATAATAGAAAACAGACCTTGAGAAATGGGACCAGCAGACTCACTCATTTACGTGTAGAAATTGTATCTCTGAAGTCTACCCATCAGAGGAGTTGTTATTGTCATTATTTGTTACTATTATTGCTGTTGTTTTTACAATTTGGCATATGTTTTTTATTTAAAATATGTTTCAACTTTGAATCAAAGAATAAACCAAAAGTTTGCAAACTATTCCGTAGATACATTTGCCAAGGGATGCCTCTTGAAAAGCTCTCTGGCCTTCCTGACTGAGTAGGTTGGAAGTGTAGCTGTGCTGTTTGGAGCCACAAAACTGGTGTTGACTGGTGAAAGATAGAGACATAGCTTCAGAAAACTGACAGCCAGGGGCTCAGCTTGTTTTGCAAAACATGTCATATTTTTCTGATAGTTTTCTGACATCTGAGGCAGCAGGACAAGAAGAATGTGCATTTTCCTTTGGTTTCTTCTGAGTGAAATAATTCAGACTAGACTGCATTTACTGACAGCTGCAGAGATGCACCAAATAAATTGTATTGCTTTGACATTTAGCACGTCAGATTGCTACGGTTCTGTTCAAGAGGAAAATACTTCAAGGAAAAATGCATTATCAGTGCATATTGTGTGCTCTCACGTTGCAACACCTGAAGGCACAGCTGTTCTTGGAAACAGGATTCAGACTACAGGAAGTTTACTGACCAGAGCTATCACACCTCTAATACAAAGGAACAGTTTTGTTCTTTCAGGGAAGTAGGAAATTTCTAGCAAGTGTTTCAGAGGTTCATAATTACCAATTTCTTTGCATTTCTAATGGAAATGTAGCACTTAAACTCATCTCTTCTTAAAGCTGTGGGTGCTGCCTACTTACATGTGAATGGGTTTTTTTTTAATTTATATCTAGTACTCAACTCCTTTCACTTTTGATTTTTTTTATTCCATCTTTTAAGTAATCTTAATTTTAATTTGCAGAAATATTAGATACCATATTTTAACAGGTTATTCTTTAAATTATTGAGTACCCACTTGAAAACACTTTTTAAAAGTATAATAAAGCCATTTTCTAATTGCTACAGGATATACTGTGAAAATGCAGCTCTTAAGGAAGCATTGAAACTGAGGACAGAAGAAGTTAAAACACTTAAAGCTGAAAATGCAAGTAAGCCAGCCACAGCTATTCCTCTGAATACACTGTTTTACAGGAATAATTCAGGATTTAGCTGTGATGGAATCTTCCTGTGGGGATCAGTGTCTTGCCATTGGCAGCTGATCTTAGTGGATATGCAGAAGCTTGGAAATTAAACTGGAAAGCAGCCAGGGCAGCCACTGGATCAGAGGACTCGAGTCCCTTTCCTTCATTTTTGCCTTCCAAAAAGCTTTAAAATAGCTGACTTAAATCATTACTTACCCAATGTTGTGCCGTTCTAAATGAGAGGCTGCCTGACTTTTAAGTGTACAAAGAGATGAGCACTCAGTCCTGAGGGAGAGCAATACAGGAAATGGTCTCTCTCTAAGTGGGTCATTACTTCTGGGAGAACACAGAAGGAGAAACAACTGAGATATGAGTTACTACTTCTACACAATCATCTTGTTCCCAAACTGATGCTTGAACTATAAAACTGCTTCATTCGGGTGTACTTGAACTCAGAAATTAAGAAATCGGAGCAGCAGATTTTTGTAATCTCTTTCTTTGTTTTATTTTGTAGTCCTGAACCAGCAGTGCTTGGAATTCCTTGCGATGTTAGATGTGAAACAACAGAAAGTTTTTCAGGAGAACATGTCATTGAACAAAAGTGACATTACTGATTTTACAGGTCTTGAAGTAAGTATTGCCTATGCGTTTTTCCAAGTGGCTGCTTCAGAGATATGTTTGTGTTCAAAACACAGAGAGAAAATTAATTGCTCATTACGTATCCCTTTATTTGAACCCATTTTTAGCTAATTAGCACATGCCTTTGCATGCCTGTTAATCAGTTTTCTTCTTCCTGGTGCACCTTGCAAAGAAAGATTGGACAGAAGAAGGCATCAGGCTATTTTTCACAAGCTATGATGCTTATTTTTCTTCTTAGCACTTAAACCCTACTTCCTTGTGCTTTGCTGACCACAGTAATATCCCAGTGTGGGCTGCAGGGTGTGGCACACCCATCTGTCAGGTTTTGCCTGAAAACACCCCTCTCATTGTGGGTCAGAAGCCTTCACCTCTACCTCCCGCACCTGCTCCCAGTGATGGGCGCTCCCTATGTGGTTCCAGGGTGGTTTTTTTGCTGGCACCTCTGTGAACAGATCCCAACCTGTGGTTTGTTTTGGGTTTTCAGCTGGCAGTGCTTGGAGCTTGCACCTGCAGTCCTGCTGAAGGGCAGCCTTGTGCCTGTGCCAAAGTGGCAGCTCTCACTCGGAAGCAACTCCTTCATCTCAAGCAAGAGGTAACAAGGCCTGGCTGAGTGGGGACAAGGAGGGGGTGCTCCTGCACCGATTCAAACAAAGCCAGAAACACTCAACCACAGCTAACACAAACTCAGGTGTCTCACAACCACAGTCATTCTCAGAAATAGTGCAAAGTTTGTTTGTGATGCTTGTAATGCCATATTTTTTGCTGGTAGAAAAAGTTGTAATTATATCTACTCAGTTTTACTAGTTAAAAATAATTTCTGCATTCTTATTCATTCTCCCCATATTTGTTAATCTGAAAAAAGAGAACACACCCTAAGTGTATGCCTCCATGAATGTACACACTGTGCATATGGCACTGAACCTTCTCCTTCGTTCCTGGCAGTGCATTGCACCCCTCCCTTGTGTTAGCATCAGCACTCACAGCCTGCTTACCCAGCTAGGTCAGCAAGCTAATCTTGCTGGAAAATACCTACTTACCTCACACTTAAATCAATGATGTGAATTCCAAGCTCCTAATTTTTTTCTGTTTAGTGAAATTGTGTGGATTTAGAATTTTTCTAATTTGTATTTGACTCTGCAAATGTGGTAACCATCCTTGTGGTCCTGCTGCAGAACTTCAGTTGACTAACTGGTTTTGAAAATAGGTGCTGGCCTGTCCCTTATGATCCCTGATATGGATTCCAATCTCTTGCTCCTTCTTCTCCTGGCCCAGCTGTGATGGGACATTATTTCCCTTCTTGAGCTCTTGTACATGTGCAGAGATAAATAAATACACAGACATGATTGATTGTGTAGGTGGCTGGGGGTGTGAATATGGCAGACAATGAAGAGTAAGGATTTTAATCCACGTTTCAAAACACGTTTCTTTACATGTCAGGAAAACCCTTTGGTTCCTGCTACTTCCTTGATTGTATTAACTTGCAAGCTGTCTGTGTTGTAATATTAATTTAAAATCTGCTTTTGCTTCCAAACTAGCTAATAAGCTTTAAATTTTCACTGAATTAAAACCAGATTGAAAATCTGAAGAAGAGTAAGGATGAAGCGTATATCATGGCAGATGCCTTCAGAATTGCATTTGAGCAGCAGCTGATGCAGAGGAAGGACCAGGCCCTGAGGCTGGCAGAAGTGATAAACATGAAGAAGGAAACCAAATTTGCAAACTGGAGACGTCTGCGAGGCACTGGTAGCTGGGCAGTCTGTGTGTCTGGTGGTTGGCTGGTGGAGGAGGGAGCAGGAGCAGGAGTTGCTCTCCCTGTGTTAAATGTGTGCTGGTGGCTCAGCTGCTGACTGAGGGTTATGGACAGCAAATGAGAAAAGCTAACATCTGTCTGTTTTAAGTGCTACCAGCAGCCTCTCTGTTTGAGGTTTTTGTTTTTTTTTCCCCCATATGAGCTCTATGGAAGAGTTGGGGAAGGAGGAGAAATGCAAAAAAAAAAAGTAGAGTTGGAGCTTTTTTAGCTCCAAATGGGCTATTTAGCAACTGGGTCTAGTGGAAGGTGTGGAACAAGATGAGCTTTAAGGTCTCTTCTAACCCAGGCCATTCCATGATTCATTGGAGTACTAAATAGATTTTTTTCCTGTTTTTCCTTAAACATTTTTAGCCTTTTGTTATGCATGTGTATCAACATTAGTGTTTATTAGTATTCTTACACTAATGCAGAGTTACAAAGCCCTGTGTAAAAGAGGAAGAATTCTAATCTGTGAAGTAGGAATAATTCTAATAATATTTTTTTCTTTCAAAAAAAATAAAGGGATAAAGAGAAGTATATAAGTATTTACATCATGGTCAAAACCACTGCAGACTTTAGGAATGGCACAATATATTTGTTTTGACCATTGGCCAGGAGCTGCCAGTCTTAGAAGTGTGGTGTGTCTCCCAGATTCCTTCGGCACTCCTGGAGTGTAGGACTACAACGGCATAACCTTGAGTAGCTGTTTCCCCTATACTGACATCATTGCTTTCAGGCTCCATTAGCTGGCACATATGTGCCATAATTTTAATGTATTTTACTATTTCTGGAAGTCTTACAAACTTGTAAGTGGCCTGTGTCAGAGAATCTTTGGTTTTTTTAGGCTACTTACTGTTAACAAATTACCATGTATTATTGTTTAACTAGAGCTTCAAAAATATATTGTCCATGGAGCGAGACAAATACTCAATTTGCCCACATGTAAGGTCTGTGTAGCCTTTATGGGACAGCAGGAGCAGTGCTGCGTGGTGGGAACGTGCCGTGTCCCATGCAGTGGGAAAAGTTGCAGCTCGCATTGGCCTTCTGGATGAGATCATTCAGGTTTACAAGTGCCTGTTTTATCCCAAAGTAATTTTTCCCTTCCTGAGCAATTCTGCAGTTGACGCACTTCTGTTTTCCTTAGATCATGTCAAGTTACAGGAGAACAAGAACAACCTGGGGCGGAAGCTGTCCAGCCTGCTCTCATCAGATGGAGACTGCAGGAAGGTCAAGGAGCTGGACAACGCCCACGAAATCCTGAGGGTGTTGATAGATCTGGTCAGTATTTGGTTCAAATCTACAGAGCGCGCGTGTTTGCTGGGTTTACACCTCCGAGCTGACCATGGCCTGCTCTCCTTTCTGTTGGCCATGCAGGTGAACGACAAGGAGGAGGCCCTGGCGCACCAGCGCAAGGTCAGCTACATGCTGGCACGGGCGGCCGAGGCCAGGGAGGCCGGGCCAGAGCAGGACAGGGGGGACACAGCAGGAAGGTGTCGGCTTGGACCCCAGAGACCCCCGGACGCCCCTTACACCGACAGCCATCACCTCCGTGCCCCAAGCTGTGCTCCTGCCCTGCCCCTCACAGGAGCAGCCCCAGCCGCAGGGCTCCGAAGGTCGCACTCCTGGCCCTCAACACTGGGGAATGGCTGAGGGGCTGTGTGAGCTCTCACTGTAGCCGTGTGTGGGGGCCGTGTGGCTTTATAAAAAAGAATCTTCTCGTGGAAACACCAGAAACTGTGCTGTGATGGCGTCACTGTGGGGCTGATGTCATAGCGTGGGTGCAGCGGCGGTCCTTGGGGCGAGAGGGGCAGCATTCGTCAGTTCCACCAGAGAAGGGTCTGTCGGCTGCCCAGGCCCTTGCCTGAGCCCACGGCGTCGAGTGACGGCGTAGGAATGACGTCACTGAGTGTGGGTGTGACGTCATGCGAACGGCCTGCGCCGGCTGGGCTAATGGCGCGGCGGTGACGTCAGCGCGGGATCTGAGGGTATTACAGCCTCTCCCGGACGGGAGGGGCGCCCCCTGCCGGCGGGGCGCGGCACAAAGCGGGGGGGCGTGACCTGCACGCGCGGTTCCGCCCCCTGGCACAGGCCCCGCCCCCCCCGGGGGTTAGTCCCACCGGCGACTCCGCCCTTCTGCGCTGTCAATCACAAAACATTTCTCATGCCGCGCCCTCCTGCGCTGTCCGTCAGACGTGTGGCCCCGCCCCTTCCCCGGCCTGCACCCCACGCCGGCCGTGGCGGGAAGCGCACGCGCAGGGTGCGGATGGGCGGGCCTCGGTGACGTCACGCGCGGTTGTGGCCGCGCAGGCGCGTTGCCCGCAGCGGAGGGTCGAGGCCGCCGCCCGGAGCCGCCGGCGGGGCCGGGGCGGGCCCTGAGGGGAGACGGCCCCGAGGGGAGACGGCCCCGAGACGGCCCCTAACCGGCCGGGTGAGGTCGGGGCGACGCGGCTGTGGGAGTCTGACCTCTGACTGAGGTTACCTGGGTGGGTTATTTGCCCCCAGAGATTTGGGGGTGTTAGTGATATTATTGCTTACTGCTGTTCCGTTTGTTTTTTTATGTATAGTTTATATGCAAAGAGTATTATATAGGTTATATGGAGAGTATATATGGTACGTAAAGTAAAATATATGAGATTATTTTATGGGTTTAATAATACATATATGGTATATAGTGTATGGTGTAATGAACAGTCTTGCGCTGTACACTTACAGGCATTAACAGAGTGTAAAACATTTTGAGTCAGTGCTTAAATACGAGCAGTAATGGCAGAGACCTGGTCATCAACACCTTCCGGGGAGTACGGCAGAGGGCCCAGCTGACTGCCAGAGCCTGTCAGTGCTCTGTGGCCGAGGTGCTCTGCTATCAACCTCAGCTCATTAATAATGCAAATCAGAGGAAATGGGACGTTGAGGGAACAATGGTCTCCGCTGAGGAGTGATCTTCCAGGCCTGGTGCAATCCCGTTCTCTACACCCATTTTCTGTCACAAGTGACAAAAAGCCGGTAGTGGCATGGGGCGGTGTGTGTGGGTTGTCTGCCCAGGGCATCCAGCTGCTTCCTCCCCAGCGGGACTGGCTGCCGATACCACTGGTGTGCCAGACACTGCTGGGAGTCAGAACTGGTCAATTTTCTGGCACCAGTTTGCTGTGTCCAGTTCTGGGCTTCACAGCAGAAGAAGGAGAAGAATCTACTGGAGAGGGTCCAGGGGAGGTCACAGAGAGGGTTTAGGGTCTGGAGCATCTCTGTGCTGGGCAGAGACTGCGGGAGCTGGGCCTGGCCAGGCTGGAGAAGGGAAGGCTGAGAGGGGATCCCACCAACCCATACAAACATCTCCAAGGGGTGCCAGAGGATGGGGCCGGGCTCTGCTCAGTGGTGCCGGTGCCAGGATGAGGAGCAATGGCCATCAAATAAACCCCAGTGAGTTCCACCCCAGCAGGAGGAAGAGCTTCTCTCCCTGGAGGGGCAGAGCCCTGGAACAGCTGCCCAGGGAGGGCCTGGAGTGTCCCTCTCTGGAGACATCCCAACCCCAGCTGGACACGTTCCTGTGTCACTGCTCCAGGGGACCCTGCCTGGGCAGGGGAATTGGGCTGGGTGAGCTCCAGAGGTCCTTTCTAATCCTAATAGTTCAGTGATTCCGTGATTCTCATCAGAGTAATGGTGTGAGTAATGGTGTTCTCAGTTTAGAGGAGTACGGTTTTATGGGTGGATGAAAGAAAGAAAATCTTCAGAAGCTGAAGGTGATGTGGGATAGAGCTGTGAGGGTGGTAATGTCATTACACTGCTGGTGGAGTTCTGTCCTTCTAAAGAGTCTGTGTTTGACTAATGGAATGGCATTCTTCAGACAAGACAATTTGTTGTGGTGTGTCCTGTGCTCGTCCTTATATGTCTGAAAACTTCTGCAGCTTTTGTCTTCACCCTGTGATTCAGCTCCTAAACCTGCTGTGGCAGCAGCCACCTCAGCTTTTGGTTTAGACAATAAGCTGTTTTGCTCAGCAGCAATCATTTTTGTTTTTATTTAAATTTTTCGCGCAGTGTTTGTCTGGTTGTACTGAACTTTTCTATCAGGTTGATTGCTGGTGAGCTCTGTGGGCAGCTGTTCCCCTAAAGTTTTTGTCTGTAGGGCCTCAGGCCTATGTTTGGGTGTATGGTATGGGCATGGGAGAGGGCTGAGAAGGGAAAAGCTGGTATTAAATTCCTTCAGTACCCTTGATGCCTTTTCCTTGGTCTTAGAATTAGGAGTTAGACATGGGTAAGGGATAAAAGGGTTTTTGTTTTGGTACTTAATAAGGATTATTATGGTGTAAAAATTTGTCAAAGGTGGAATATTACAAAAAGCATATGTACGGTAGACGGGGTATACAATTTTATAGTTTTTGTAAATTAGTATGTTTAACAAAGATGTTTCAATAAGAGGTTTAAATGAATAGCATGATTTTTTTATTTTAAAGTATTTTTTCTTAGGTAGGTCTAATCTTAGTTTACAGGATGTGTTTTAGAGGGGGTCTTGGTTTCTCAAGACAGTGTAAAGTTTTCTGACTTCTCACTGTGAGGCTTTTATGATGGTTGGTCTTTTAGCCTAGTAGAATACCAGGATTATGTTAAAATACTAGGCTTAAAGAATTACAAGTATGGATGTTAAGGGTACTGAGAATATATAAAAGGTATATAAAAAGAAAAGGCAAAAAACATTTCAGCATCACTCTTCGGGTAGGAGAAGGGGCACACTGTAGTCTATGAGCATTTCACTGTGAATTAGTGCTTAGTGGTCGTGTTTATATTGGAGGTTTTGTTGTGCTTATGGTAGCTGCTGGGATGGTAAGGTGGAAAAAACATTTCAATCCTCTTACAATCCTTAGTACAGCTTTCTGCTCAGGCTAAATATAATGATTAAACACTCTGATGGAGCTGAAACAACGTAACTGTGCAGCCCGCAAAAGGACTGCAGTTGTGGTGATCCGAATAAAGTGGCTCCTGTGGTCATCTCTCTGGAGAGGAGACCCATGTGCCCCTGCTTGTGTGTTCCTTTGCCTCTGAACCCCAGGTTGGGCGGTTTTAGTATGTTTTGTGTAAAAGCAGGCCGGGTCTCTGCAGTGGGGATTAGCTGTAACAAACTGCAGATCTGGTGGTGCCCGTATGTGTGATCACTGCAGGGAGTAGTTTTCAGGGGTTCTTAGACATCAAAAGGTAGCTTGTCTTCAGACCTTGAATTGGTTAGTTGGTAATAATTAACCTATCCATTCTGTTTTGCAAGTTATCACCGCTGAAAACTACCTCCCTTTACAGAGTGTATCTGGAAAAAACCTCTGCCAATCCATCCTGTAAGTTGGCCACTTAGTATCCCAGCAGCTTTGTGTTATCTTCTCCTTTAAATACGAGTGTGTTGAGAAATCCCCAGTGGAATGTTGATTTTGAACTCTGGAATATGTTATTGCCTGTTACGTTAGAACGGATAAGTGATTTATAAAGGATATAAAAGAAGTGTTAAAGTCTGTGAAGTGTTTTTAAATGTCCTGTCCCACTTGCGGTCAGTGCAGTCATCACGATCTCAGGATTTGCATTCCACAGTTAATAGTTAACAGTTTTAATGTGGTAGAACTATTGCCTCTGTTTCTTAGGTCTGTGTGGTGCTGTGTTGGGAGTGTGTCAGACCATTTGTTGGAGATCTAAGATAAGCCTGTTTAGAGACACAACAAAGATGTATCTGGAGAAGTGACACGTCTGGAGTGCGCTTTTTTGTAGTACCTTTTGTGCTTTGATTATTATTTTCGCTTTTTGAGATGGACTGCTATTTTATCTTCAGGTCTTCTCCTACATAAATATCTTTATCTGAAAGCATATAGTATTTTACAGACAGTGATTTAAATATTGTTTAAAAGTTAAAAAAAAATTATAAAATGGAGCTGGTGAGAGCCTTATGTTGTATGTCTCCTTGCACTATTAGGGACTTACTGCCTCTGATAAAGTTATAAGCATTAAGTTTATTTAAAAAAAATACCAATCTGTGAATCGGTTTAGAGAGTGTCTAGTGACTGCATTCAGAGCTCTATAAAACACGTTTAGAAAACAACAATTGTGCCTACCTAAAAAATGTGTACAGTGGTGGTGCTCCTGGCTTCTGATGGTTACAGTGTAGTGTAATTCTTTTGTTACAAGTATAAGTCTTAAAAGAATATGCTCAGAACAGATACAGTTTGCTGAAGCACGTGGTTTCTCCCGAGCTTCACTCAGGGAAACAAGCAGCCATTTAATAAAAACGTGTCACCAGAGCTTTTTCATAGCTTCTAATCCATGAATGTAAACGTTGGGACAGGCTGCAGGCAAATCCAGGCAGCAGAAAATAAAACTTGTTCTTCTTGCTGAAAGAGGATTTGAAACATGAGAAACTAGAAGGCTTTTGTAATTCTTTGGTGATGCAGACATGTGGAGTCAGGACAGAGAGGTGCAAGAGGGACAAAGGGTTAGTGCTGGCCTGGCCTGTTTTGGGGGTTTTGATTTATTGTTGGTTTCAGTTTTTTACTTGTAGGCCTGTTGTAAAAAAGATGAAAACCTTGAGGAAAAGATGAAAAATTTGACGAAAGAGTAATGAAAGTAGGAATAATATATATGCTAGTTTTTCAAGGTTAGGTTAGTTATTTAAAACACTTTACCAAGTCAAATAACCACTTTACTTAAAAAATTGATTTAACTAAACAGAGCAACATTGCTGAGTCGGTAGACTGAGGTATGAGATAGTTTTCTGAGCTCTCTGTAGAAGTGAGTTAATCTGTATTGAATAGATGTAAATATTGGCATATGATTTTAGTTCTACAATTCTTTTCATTGAGTTCTTCCGTTTTTTGGAGAGTTTAGTGGGCCAATGCTGTACAGCATCAATGCACCCTTCTAATTAGCATTATAATCTAATAATAGATAGTGTTGTAGTCTAATAATGCCCTTATGCTTAAATCAGAATTTGTTGTGTGTTTCTCAAGAGTGCAAGACAATGAATATTCTCTAGGCCTTCTAAAGTAAAAGACAAAGGTAGATGAAATAATTACTTGCCTTGCCCCTGTATTTTTTTTTTTTAAATAGGGAAGGTTTTTGTTTTTTATAAGCTTCTGTCGTTATTGATATCCGTGCTGTCTGGTGAGATTGTATAATAAATACCTACAGAGAACTCAAATCAGCATTACACATCTTCTGATGCCTGGTTTTCTTGTAACCCTTCAATATTTCTTGTTTATGTGGTCTGTCTGACTATTGACTGTCCACAGATACGTGCTTTAGGGATGAGATCTGTACTTTGATGTCTCTCAGTGAATCACCAAAAGCTGTTAATCGTGTAAAGTTCTTAATTGAAATAACTTCCAGTTCATGTTGTTACATCTCCCTCGCTGGGAGGTTGTGATTGTTAGAGGAAAGTGCTGTATTCAGATGGATGAGGAGAAGGAGCACTGAGTCTGTGCTTGCTGCTCTTTGAGCCCTCCAGACAACGGTCAGAGACTTGTATTAGAGTGCAGCCTAAAGACCTTGGCTGTGACTAATGGCCATGGATATCAAAATAGTGGTATATTCAGGTTGTTCATTTTGGGCTTACATATGGACACAAGGTACTGCATTACTGTGTATTTGTTTCACTTTTCTTTTGCTTTTGCAAACCGCTGTTTGAACTACACATTGC
>VYZR01116618.1:27300-47069 GCA_013400675.1 Oxylabes madagascariensis | reverse complement strand
GGCTGTCCTGGGCACACCAGGCAGTGTTTGCACAGCCCTGGATGAATTTGGAATTGTGCTTGGGGCGGCATCTTTCCCCACATACATTTTTTTTTTTTTTCCCACAGTCTATATTTGTCATGTGTGTGACTGAACTCTGAGAGACTGGAGCTTGAAGTGCTATGCTGATGCAGGGCCTAGTGCCTATTTTAATTCTTTTTCCTTCTAATAATTAACCCTAAATAATTAATTGCCATGGTATATCTGAGTTCTCAGTGTAAAGTTGTCACTTTATTTTTTTAGCATTTTCATTATGACATCATTAATGCCTGATTACAATGACNCAGATAATCCAGGGCACTTTTTTTCATCTATTTAACAGGCCTCTAAATGATAATGAACTTGTCTTGATGTGCATGTTAATTTGTGATGAAAGGTGGTAAATGAGAAGTTGCCCAAGATTTAAAGTCTAAGAAAAACAACTTGAAATGCCTCTATTTCATCTTTTATGTAGCAAAAAATGATATAAAATGGAAGAAGACAGAGGTGAAATGCTTAAGAATGAAAAATGTATGAATTTTAAGTAATTCTTTGGGTTTTTTTTCTCAAGAGAACAAAAGCTAAGATTATATATGTCATTCTGATGTACCAAATCCTATTTAAATAATTGAGATGTTTGGATTTTGTTGTTTTTCTGTCTTACTCTAACTCACATATTACGCCAGTGGGATAAATGATTTTGGTTCATTCCTATTTTACAGACAAAGTGCATGAGAAAAAAGATTAAGTGAGTTGCTCAGGGGCATGAATAACATTGTGAGCTGAAAAAGGCAAAAAAATCTTTGCACTTAGATTAGTAATCTATTTTTATTTATATTAGCTGATATTTCCACTGTTGGTTTTTTCCTCCCCTTTCTGTTGTCTGTGTAGAATGTATTCTTAACTAATCAGAAATTATTTTGCAGACTTCTCTGATTAGTGAAACTTCAAGCCATCCATCCAAAGGGAGAGTTCCACTTCAGTTAATTCCATGTGTCTTGTTTTCATCTAATTTTTTGGCGTTTCTGGAAAATACATATTGCTTTTATCCATCACAAAAACTGTAATAATAATTTAGAAAAATAAAGATTAGAGTGCTTTATTTGTTGTTACAAAACAGAATTTAAAAATACAAAGGTGAAGTCAAAGACATGCTTTTATTTGGTTTTATTAACATAGGAATTACTCCTGTTCAAGCAGCTTTATTAATATAATTTGTTTAATAAAGATGTCTGAAACTGCTGGATTGGGGAGAACAAAAGACAGTCAAAGAAATAGAAAAGGTAGGCATCGAGAGAGACAATAGTGGAGGCTCAGTGAGGGCTGTCACACCTTAGATAAGAGTTGTGAAATAAATGGGAGAAGGGGAGAAGAGGAGAAAGGAGCTGAATTTGCACAAATTTTGAGAAGTCATCTAACTCTGACTTTAGGTGTGAATAACATCTCAGAAGCCAGTGATAACCATGTCTTTCATTGAGAATCCAGGTTTAATATCTCCCTAGGGTGATTCCTAGAAAAATGTCAATAGTATTTGACTGAGCATGTTTGGAGACTTTGCCTTGCTGCCTAAACCCAGGATTCTCTATGGGGGATCTTTTCCAGAGACAGGATTTTTTATTGATTCTTGGAGGGTTACTCTGAAAATTGACCAGAGGCTTCATGGCAGTGGTACTGTCTCACTTGGAGTGTCCTTTGGGGCCAGGAGATCTAATTATAAATCAGTTTTCCATTGGGAAAAGGCACAGGTAAAGTGCAGCTCCTGGGCAGCGCATGGATCTCCTTGTCTCACGAGGAAAGAGAAGTGACCATGCTCACCATGACATGGATAAGCCCCCTTCACAAGGTCTAGCACAAGGTTTGCAGCCACTCTTGGCCTGGGTCAGAGGAATTTTTGTCATAATAGTCAATGAGTTCCTTCATGGTTCAAGTGCACAAGAAAAATTGTGTTTGGAGTATGCTGTTGTGGTCACCTGATTCTTTCTAATACTCTTACTGATAACAACTTAGATTGCTCGTACCAGTCGAATTTGCAGTCCCATGAGCAATTTTTATAGTGTCTAGCAAAAAAAAAGTAGCTAAGTCTTCTAAATAGGTTTATTCAGATTATAATATCCTTCTAAGCACTGTGAATCTTTCATTGCATTAATTTAAAAACCTGTAACAAGATCAGTTTCTGGTTTTCTGAAATTCAGGGTGCATCTCCCTCTCAAAAATAAACATTCCTTTTAGAAAATTATGGAGCCAACCTTGATTTAAAACATAAAGTGAAATTACAGGGTTTGAGTTTGTTGTCCTTTGGTCAATAATCTTTCTCTCTTCTGATCTGTAACACACAGGGTAGTGGTAGGAATCTCTTCTCTGTGTGATACTTCAGTATATTCACAAAGCACGATTTAGTTTAAATACGGGCTAAATATGCATGTATGGATTATATGTGTGGTGGCCAGCCTGATCTGTTTGTGGAGAGGAGTTTCCTTATCCATCCATCCATTTCTATTGGGAATGCAAGAAAATATGAGTTATCCTCAGGTAACTTTGCAGCACAGGATAAAGTCTTTAGAATTCATGGAACTTTAGAAAAATGCATGCAAGAAGTANACTTTTTGAGGTTTGTGCAGTTAAATCCTAACCCAGACACAAGCACAGATAATTCAGGTTATAGAGATCCCAGCTGTCAGGCATTTTGAGGCAGTGATTCCATGCACAAGTCCCAACAGAAGTCAGGCTCCCATTCCCAGTAACAATCGTGGCTGCTTCAGAACATTGGTGTCACAGGATGGGTGCAAATATTTGTTCAGGTGCTTGCAAATAATGATGAAATATATTCTGAGTAACTAAATGTCCAATGTGTAATCACCTCAATGGCAGTGCTCTACGAAGGGTGTATGTTCTGAACATTTTATGTGACATTTGATGGGTTTTTTTTTCCTATTCAGAACATATGTAACAAGACCAAGAAATCTAAGCCAACTTCTTTATCGTGCCCATTACATTGTAACTTCTCTCCATTAATTTCTCTTCTGGCCTGAAAAAAAAGCTTGTTACTCTTTCAGTTTGGAGGTGCCATTGCCAAATTTAGGTCCAAGGGTTGCTGCCTCTTTTCAGTACCTCTACATGAAGCAGAAGGAATCGAGGTACATCTGATCCAGTCCTACATCACTTAGGACTGTGTGTAACGCAGTTGTAGGTTCACAGCAGCCATTAGTTTGTTCTTCCCCAGCCAGGAAACTGTCCCAGGGAAGGTCAGGCAGTGGTAGGAAGGTGCAGAAGTCAAGTTTATGGTTTAATATTGACCTCTCTCCCTTTTCTGTCTTGAACCATCCCCTTCATGATATGTGGTATCATATAAGTGCCATGTTGTGGCTCATTTTTTATGTTTCTGCTGAACCAAAAGATTGGAATTGCATAGCTGCCTTTTTCCAGCATTCCTTATGCTGGAATTGTGTTTTCCTTGTGTTTACAGTTTTCTGATGCACAGGGCAAGGGCTGTTTCAGTCCTGATGAACATGATGTAGCTGTTCACAAAGGGACTGTTTCTACACCGTGCTGCCTTTAAAATGGATGCATAACGTGCTGCTGGTTTGGAATTCAGCCTAAACGTGACCTTTAAGTAAATGGTTAATCTGAGTAAAAATTAATCTAATGGATATTTTTTCATACCAGGGTTTCTTTTAATTCTAAAGCAGGAGAGAAGGTTTACACAGTGCTTAGTAACTTTCCTTCTCCATTTGAGAGGATTGCAGGATAAGTGGGAAGGGAGCCAACCCCCAGTTTCATGTCCTTGCAATTTCTGCTGGACTGTTCCTGTCAGGTTATAGCAGATATTGTCATACGTAAATGGATTCAAATCAAATAGAAATTACTTTAGATTTTTTTTATATGAGTGTAATTCACAAAGCTGAGTCCCTATAAAATCCTATTAAATTCTGAAGTCTTTTTTTTACATGTACTGATACATAGAGCATTGCAAGCCTTCTTTTTTTTATAATGGGAAAATGTTTGGGGAGATAAAACCATAAGCTGTAACTCATCAAACGCTTGCAGACGAGGATTTTGTTTCCTAGTTGATTCACCTCCCTGTCCTTTTTTAAGCTTGAGAAATCACTTAGAGGTGGCTTGAAAGTAGAATAGGGCTCACTGATAGGGAGGATTTCATGGAATTTATGGTGGGAAACTGAAAATGTGCTTCAACAAGTGAGGAAAAACAAGGGAGAGGAGACTGAGGTGTGGGAGCAGATGTGTTTTTACTTGGGTCCATCCAAGCGTTAATAAGCTCAGATTTGAGTCCTACTGGACTTTAATTAATAGCCCTCTGCTGGGAAACACAGGCTCGCTAAACCAGTGGTGAGGAATTCCAAAGAAAAAGAGCTAATCTGACAAGTATTATCTCTACAGGCATACAGAGAAATAAATGCTTTGTTGTAAGAAATACACCATAACTGATCTGTGACCTTCCTGGCTAGAGCAACAGCCGAGGGAGGTTGTTTTTGACTCTCAAAATGAGTGCTGTGCTATCATTGCTGCTCACTGTGCTGCAGCTCACAAGGCTTGGTTCCTGTCATTTTACCTATAGAAGGAATGGATTAAGTTATTCTTGAAGTTTGCTTCCATGATCTGGAATTTCATAGTGTTACCAGGGTTTACCTACACTGGGAGAAAAATCAGAATACTTGGAAATTTCATCTTGATGAAATCTCTACCACTGAGGCTTGACTAGTAAACATGTAATACTTTATTTTTTGTAACTGAAGATGGTGTTCTAGTTGCCTGGCTTTACAGCTAAAGTAAGGCAGGACTCTGGGTAGGCTTTATTGACTATATCATGCAAATGAGCTGAGGGAAATTTACCCCTATGTGCTTATTCTTTTACAATACCTTTAAAATTCTTTTAAGAGGAGGAAAGATTGAATTTATTCTATTAAGAAATTGCGTGGTGTATTTTCTCTTTGTGCTTTCTTTTTGCAGAATATTTTCCCTGTGCTTTTTCATATTTAGAACCTGTCTGAGTTGGAAGGAAGCCTAAAGGTTTTTCTGACAAATTGCTGAGGTCTATTAATTTGTATGGTTCGTTTGTGCTCTCCATAGTCAAACTGAATTTTCTGGTGCATACTTTGGTTGTGTAGGAAATGCAGTTCTATTTTAAAGTGATATCTAGTCCCTGTAATATTTTTTTCTATCACTGTCAATGTATTTGGAAGACTGAGTCCTTGTGAGGTTGAAAAGAGTCACTTCAGGAAATAAAACTAAATTGTATGTGAGGAGTTTGTGAAGAGAAGCTTCAGTGGCTGGTGAAGGCTCTTAGAGGAGTACTGAGGGGAGGAGAGGAGCTGTTTAATGCCAACTCTTCCTGTAGCCTGTCAATTTATTCATGCAGTGGACCTTGCAAGCCCAATCCACAGATGCTATTTTCTGCTCCTTACTGAATAAAACTCAGTGCTGGGTCCTGAGTGTAAAGATTAATTAGTCAGTGAGTGTTAAAGGTCTGTTAAAGCCATTATGGCATGTGTCCACAGAGACAAATAGGGGCTATAAAACACTGTGTTCGAAACCTAATTTTACATGTGTATTTTTCATTAATAATAATGATGGTAGTAATAATTATGGTCTTTTCATTCTGAAAGCTCTCCAAGGACTAAATGCATAGTGCAGTGCATACTGTGTAGGAAGGATCATGCTTTCCATCACTGAAATGCAGGCTGTCAGAAGGCAGCCTTCGACTGATGGGGAGCTCAGGTTGTTGTTGGCCAGTGCTCAGACAGCTGTGCAGTGCAGCTCCTCCAAGGAAACTTCTTCTGTCCACAACTAATTATTTCCTGAGCTGAGGGTACTAGAAAATGTGTGCCACTGTTGAAAATGGCAATCCAAGAAATATATATCGTTATCTATGTTTTACTTGCCTTTTTTTTTTTTTTAGTTTGACTCCAAAAACATATCCTTCCATTTGGTTGTCAGCTTTCAAAGAAGCTTGGATTTACAACATTGTTGAATGTTTGACTTTTTATCAGAAATTTTTAGCTAAGTTAATAATTTTTAGCAATTGGCATAAATGGGAAGAATCTGTTTGTAAATATAAGCATATGCATGAGTTGAAAATGCTCATTTCTTAGGACTAAGCTGCAACTGTTCTGTGTGCACTGAAAATGAATGTCGGCATTACCAGCACCTTCAAAAGCGAAATACTCCTCCCTTTGCATATTTTGCAGAGTTCTCTGGGGCTTAGTGGCATTTTTGTGTATATTTTTGGTGTTTGGGACCAAAGCTGAAGGCAACTGAGATGAGTGAACCAGCAGATAGGGCCTATCTCTTACACTTACAACTGTTCCAGCATGCAAAGCTAGAATTGATTATAATACTTGTAAAGGTATTCCTTCTTTTGTCAGAATGAGACTTAAGCCAGGAAGGAAGCCTTTACAGACGTTCCCAAAATTTGGCTTCATTTACCCCATTATGTCCGGCTATGGGGTCCTTGTTTGATTAACACAACCCCCATTTGCAAAACTGACTATATATATTTTCTATCTGGTTACAAATGGAGAAAATTGTCAGCACGCTTGGAAGGGAACTTCTGGCTCTAGTTTGGACACTTGCTTTGTGCTGTGTTTTCATCACAGTGCCATACTTGGATCAGAAGATGCCAAGATGTAATAGATCAGAAATGCAGAAGAAAAAAAGATGGCATTTTTCATGTAAAAGCAACGGACTGTCAGATTCTCATTGTTTTTTGCAGAACGCTTTCCAGACTTCTTGTTACCCACTGACATCTTAGACAATCGAAAAAATCTGTTGGTTCTGTCCAGCAATGGAGGGGAGAATTCAGCAGTGTGTGCAAAAGCATTCCAGGATTTTTCGCTCTCTTTGAGGTTGTCTAACTCCTGCGGTGTTTAAGGGAAGCCTTGTTCCTTTAGGAGAACAGTAAGCTGTTGTTTCAGCTGTTGTGTTTCAGCTGATGTCAAACCTGGGAAGCACAGAAAAGAAATGGAAAGATGTTGATTTGTTGAACAGGCTTCCAGCAAAAAGATGACTGAATAAAAATGGATAGAGATGATGATTGGTTTAGCGTCTCTGTTACATGAAACTGTGGTGCAGCAAGGAAAGGTTATTCTTGGAGAAAAGTTGAAGAGGGAGAAAGAAAAAGAAACGACAACTCAGAGGCTCCTGCCAGATTTCTAACTACAAGTGATCGATAGCCAGTTATGTTTTGGAACCTCCATGGATAGCCATTCTAGAGGCTTCAAGAATTTAGCACTCTCGTCAAAGAAATGGAATTAATCACTCGCTTTAGCAATGTATTTATATCAGCCAGTGAATGAATGAAGTCAAAGGGCTAATAGATCTAGCGAGCAAAGCACTTGCTTTTCAGCTGCAGGTCAAGCAGCAATTGCAGATCTCTGAGGAGCTCCTTTCCCAGAGACAACTTGGTTTCGGTGTGCTGAGGTGACTGACAGAGCCAAGGGTGTGAGTGGCAGGCAGCTGTGCTTGTTCTCCTCACAGCAATACCTAATGCTGCCTGGAGCCCTATCCAAACATTCACATCTTGTAATGAAAGCTCAGTAACTGTGGTGTCGTCTCTTAAAGTATAGAAACACGCTTTATTCTAAGATAGCATCAAAAGAAGTATTTGTTTTAGGCTCTAGTTCATTTTTGAAGTAATTTTACTGGTATGTGTAATATTGATTGTGATAGGAATTCTGAGGGCTGCAGAAGATCTTGTGAAGACTGAGTAATTCAGAATAATTTAGAGGCTTTATTTGCCTTTCATTTGGCAACCTATCAACACTACACTGGAATAATACATGTGTTAATATTAATACTTGGGTTGTGACAGTTTTTTCAGATATGTGTCAAGGTACTTGGCCATAATTCCCTAGTTCTGTGTATGGTAATGATTCTTCACAAATATTCAAAATAGTTACAAACAGTTGCAATTTGGGCAATTTTTTTTAATTTACATAAGGCAATCCATAATCAAAAATTGCAAATTGGGAGAATGCCTGTTTATAGTCATAAGCTTTGATTTAGTTCTGGGCTTTTTCAAGCACTGGCCCATTTTACTTGTTATTTGTTGCAGTTGATGTTGTTGTATTTTGATGTAAATCTTTATGGCTTACCAGTGATTAGAGGAGACAGTGCAGGCCATTAAGATGTCTGAGAAGGAGGAGTGCTTGCAATATAGCAGGGTCAAAACGTGTTTGCAATTTGCAAACAATAAGTAACAACAGCAAAACTTTTAAACAAGAAACATTTCAGAGGGAAAAACAATGTCTGAGTAATCTCAGCGACCAAGGATTGAGAAGAGGCAACAATGTTCTTTGTAGATGGAGGGCAATACCACATTGTGGTTTTTCATCATCTTAAGCTTCAAAATCTCCCTTTCAGCCTTTTGCTGCAAAATTAGACTTTAATGTTTCATTATTTACATGTAATATGAATTCAGTCGTCTTAATAGTTAGTCTTCTCTCCATTTCATTGTTTTACTGTGTGCTTTTTGTAGATATTAGCCTTTCATTTTTATTGGCAAAATTAAAAAAAGAAAATTGAGTGCATTTTGAGCACCACAAATTAAGCTAATTTTTTACTGTTGCCTTTTAAATCTTAATCATGTATGTGTTATTGTATAAATCATGTGAATGGCTCATGTATAACACTAATAATAGCACTACCACTAACAAAAGAAAGCCAAGTTGTGAGTAGTGGATCTTGTATACTTTCTGTATGATTATTTCATAGGGAGTAGAGACTAACAAAAGCCAGTAACGATGGATAATTTAATGCATACAGCATGGCTAGCAAATCAAGGGCCAGAAGCTGCATCTTAATTTAGGCAGATATTTTCTGTATTCCTTCTAAAAACCTCCACGAATACTACAAATGCAGGTTGTGAATATAACATTGTAGGGTAGCAATTTATTGCACTATAATTTTGTTTATAGCACTGCTGATCAGCAGTTTCACTGTGGTGGCTTAAAGCTTGACTTTTATTGGAATAGACATTTTGTGGAATAGCAATGACCAACAATTACATAGTTTTTGTCATTTTGATATGGGTATCATTTATTAACAGCAATATCCAAATTAGCATTTCAGAGGTTGTTCAGGCTAGATGGTTTTAACTGCTCCTTCTCACATGAAAGTCTTAATTTCCTTCACAGCACGGACCTGTGAACTGTAGGAAATGACTGTGGGGGTCTGTACCTGATAAATCTGCCTGCTAATGAGGGTCACGGCAATGTGGGGCTGCTCGGGTGCGAGCGTCCCTGGCTGCCCCTCTGCTCTGACCCCAGGGTGTGGGGTGTCCTGTTNAAGGGAAGGGAAGGGAAGGTGCCAGGCTCTGAGCTGGAGCAGCACAGGGGCTCACCTGCTCCTCCTGTAGCTGCTCCAGGAACAGCTGCTCCTGCCTGGGTGGGGATGGAGCTGCTGCTGCTGCCCAGGCTCAGGAGGGGCCCTGGGGATGGGCACAGCACAGAGCCCAGCTCAGCACGAGCCCCTGTGGCTCTGAACTCTCCTTTGTGGCCCCGTGTCACAGTGTGATAATGGGATAGAAGGGACATCTCAGATTTGGCCTCCGAGCACAGGGTTAGGTGCTGGGGCTTTGGAGTCAATCTTTGACACGTGTCACAGCTGTTAAGGTATGTATTAATACAAAATAATACGTTTGTGTAGTGCTCAACTTCCTGGAGCTGTCTGTCAGAAAGTTCTGAAGTGGATTTCTTTAAAGACTCCCTGTCTCCTGAGGAAAAGGGGATAAGGCGGTGTGTCCCTGGACAGGATCTATGACTCATTATGTCAATCAAATTCCACTTCAGAGGGGAATAAAGAGATTTGTATCTCAAAGCTGTGCATAACGACTTCTTGGCTTTTCATTTCATATTTATGAGCGGTTTACTTTGAAGTGTTTATCAGGCAATACGCAGAAACATGAGAGAGCATTGCCTGAAACCATGTTCAAGTGTCTAATCTGTTAAATGCTTGCTGAGCAGGCTAGTTCATCAGTGCATGCAATGCAAAAAAAGAGAGGAAAAAAATAAACTTTCTGGGGTTTTGAAGCAGAATCTTTATATTAACAATATAAAAAGGATTAATAATGCCAAGCATTTTGAAATAAATGTAATATATGAAACTTACAAAAGTTGGTTATGTTCTGTGTTAAGTAGATAAATAGTTCTTTGCTTGAAAGGAACCTTGACGGTACTTAATACCAAAACTATACAGTGCCACATCTGCTCTTAAGATGGGACTATACAGAATCCACAGGATTCTCACTGCTAATTTTCAAGGCTTGAGGCATTCGTAAGCACAAGCTGGTTTCTTTTTCCCCTCTAAAAAGGGCATTTCCTGATAACAGCAATGTTAAAAGCTGATTTAAAAAAAAGCAGTGGCATTAGTCTGCAATAAAAACAAATTTAGAGCAATATTACCCATTTGCTGTGTGCTGTGCCTGCAGTGGGACTCTGAAGAGGCAAGTATTGTTAAATAGGTTAAAAATTAAACCCCATAATTTTAGGTAAAATGGAAACCAAATGGCAATGTTTATCCCATTTCCCTTTACCTCCAGTGGGATAGTTAGAAGAGACCATGTACCTCGTGGTGCTTGTTCCGGTTTCCTGTTCACAAATTTTCTGCTCCCAGTGCTCTCAAGTCAGGCTTTGCTAATTCTGGCTGGATGTGACTGGTCCAGGGAGCCGTGTGAGGTGGAGGCACAGCCCTGCAGCCCCAGCTGCAAACCCCCCTGGCAGCTCTGGTGTGCACATGGGCAGGGAAGGGGTTACCTGGGTGAGCTGTGCTCCCTGCTTTCTAAGCATGTTAGCCTGCATTGAATTTGAGCTTGGAAGTGAAGTTGTTTTCCATTTTCAAACATGTTCTTACGTATTAGT
Organism: Oxylabes madagascariensis; assembly: GCA_013400675.1. Taxonomy (NCBI): domain Eukaryota; kingdom Metazoa; phylum Chordata; class Aves; order Passeriformes; family Timaliidae; genus Oxylabes; species Oxylabes madagascariensis. The sequence goes on along the minus strand of VYZR01116618.1, from coordinate 36,180 downwards.
TATATTAAGAAGGATCAACAGGAACAGCACTAGTTCAGTGCTTGATTTTTACCAAAAATTCTTTAAACAAAAGAAGTATCTTTTCCCCCTACAGAGAACATATTTGAATTTCAATGACTTGATTTGTGGGTTCCTGCTTTGGACTTCTTAAAGTTATCCCTAAAATTATTTAGATGACCACAGCTAATCTCAACTGTACACTTCTGATTATTTTAGCTATAGGTGTCTGCTCTGACTTTCCAGGTCAGAAATCCTTGGAAACTTCTGGATTGTTCACTTTTTTGGACGGAGCATTCTCTCCTCAGGCTTTCCTGTTCAATGATGAAATGGTTCTTACCTTGTTTCTATATCCATGCACATTGTTCACCAAGTTCCCAGTTTAAAATGAACAAACAAAACAAAAAAACTATTAAACAAAAAAAAAAAAAAAAAAAAAACCCCCCAAAAAAAAAAAAAAAAAAAAAACCCCCCAAAAAAAAAAAAAAAAAAAAAACCCCCCAAAAAAAAAAAAAAAAAAAAAACCCACCAAACAAACAAACAAAAAACACACACAAACAAAACCAAAAAAACCCATACCACACAAAAACCCAAAGCCCTATAAAACTTATTCTGTGTTCAGTTCCTGTAACAAACATAAGCCGTAGAAGAACTTAAATCCAAGGGTAGTTTTGTGACATGTATGCCTGTTCTCTGTCCTGAAGTCTTTAAAGAGATAACAAAAAAGAAAATAGAACAAGCAAATGCCTTTGAGAACCACAAATCTGCAATTTAACTAGAGGTGCTGGCAAGCTTTAATATGCTCGGCCGAATCAGAGTTCATCAGTCTGGAAGTGATGGATAAATCTGGGTATCCAGAGCCTGTCACGGTGGCTTAAGCCACCTGCAGCCACCGGCCAGCTCAGCCCCTGTGCCCTATCACAGTGCTAATTAAGAACACAATTTTTTCCAATAAGACAGTGACTACAAGGCCACAGGCAAGAGATGTCCAACAGCACCAGACAGTGCTGCTGTCAGTATTCACGTCATGGGTGAAGGGTCTGGGAGCAGAATGGACCAGCTCTCATCCTGTAAGCAGCAGAGGAGAGGGTTTTTCCCATCCCTATCCTCTGGTGCTGTCCTTACATACTCCGTACTCCCTTTCAAAGATTTTAGGTTCACAACTGCTTGTGACTCCCATATAACCAAAAGGGAATTATGTGAAGTAGCCTAAAACGCCTCTTTGGAAAATGTTGGTGGACTGAAAAGTGTGAACCAGTGGGAGGATTAATAAATAATCCAATCTAATCTCCCTCTTGCTAAATCCGAAGAGGTCTATAATTGGAGTCTGCAAACTCAAAAATAATAATGATGATGATGATAAATAAAAATAATAATGTAATCGTATGATGCCTAGGCATACTTGACCTTTATCAGTGAGATGTGAATTTATCATTTCACCTGATCTGCAAGGCACTTATGAAGCAAGTAAAGGCACTTAGCAATTGAGATGACGTGTGTGTTAAAAATAGTCAGATAACACAGCCTGCACAGTAACTCTCTTTCAAACCAACTGAATTCTGGTCTGATTTTGTAGTATTTGCTGTATTATCTCTTAAAAGTAATGCCTCAAAAAGATTTTGGGGTTAGGCTGAAGTTTTTTTAATGCAGAACTAAGTGACAGACAAGTGCAGTATTTTTTTTAATTACAACTGGTTCTTGTGTAGAATATTTGATCTAGTGGGGGAAAATCATTCTTTTTAAAGTCAGTTTGTGAAAATCAGGGTCAACATTCCCCCATACATAAAATATTATTTGACAAAATTGTTGTTCTAATTGATATGTCTTGATAATTCCTCTTCAGGGTATCGCACACTGCCACCTGTTAAACTTAATGCTAAGTGATGGTAGGAGCTTGACTCACTCTTTGGCACACTTGCATGTCCCTCTATTATTAACCAATAAAGTCAGTGCTGGCAGTCCTTCAAATCTGAGACAAAAGTGAGAGGGAAGGGACAACAGAAACACAACAACTGGCCCTGTTGTTCCAATGGAGTTTTATAAAACAAAGATGTAATTTTGTGGAAGGGAAAGAATTGCTCCCGCACGGTGAGTCGTGCCGAAAAAGAGGAACTTTATTTACATCTTTCACATTTTATAGAATTCCAAAGGGGTGCATGGATTGGAGGCTGGAGTTGCCACCTCTCTGACCCACTGGTCAGGCCAACAGTCAGTCAACTCTCTCCTCCTCCATGAAAATATGAAAACAAATCATTTGTTGATACTTAAAGTGTGGGAAAGATCTTGATACATATAGAAAACAATTTTTCTCAGAAAGGCTGCTCAGGCGACAGTTTCAAACAGCAGAAAGTTTGAATAAGCAGAATCTATAACCTGTTTATTGGTACATAACACAAATCTTCTCTTCATTGAAGAAGGGAAAAGTAATCTAAATTAAAACCCTGCTACTGAACACTGGAACAGAGAGAACTGTAGATGAAATAGAGAAGCAGTTTACATTAACCAAGGGGAGTTGTGGTGCTGAGGTGGGAAGAGAACCTTGGAACAGCTGTGCCTGCCAGCTCCACTGCTGCGTGCAACAGGCTGAAATCTTGGTGTTCAGCGTGGGTACACAGGGACCAGGAAAACAAAATCAAATAGCAGCATTGAAAACACCACAAGGTAGGGAAGGAAAAGAGGTGCATGGGAGGGGATCATATTTCTTCCTGCACTGGTCCTCAGACGCCTGGCACACCCAGTGAGCTCCAGCAATGCATCTGGTGGCTCTGCAGTGCTGCTGCTGCTGCAGCGCTGCAATGTGGGGATGTCCAGCAAGGCAGGTCACTGTGTTTGTGTGCCTGGGACTGTGTGTGCACAGTGCAAACAGCAGTCATTGGTGGAATGAAAGAAGTCCCGTATTGAGGGTGTGTATTTCGTCTGTAGCAAAAGTGCAGGACCAGCAGATCTGGATTGGTGCCAGCTGATCCATTCATAATACAACAACTGGCTGGCCAGTGAAAATAACTAATTGTTTAGCTAGGATAAACAGCGAAAAGCTGAAAGCAGTTTATAATTCAGATGTTTCCTGATCTTCTCATATAATGAAGGCAATTGGTTAATAAAAGAAAATGTGGTTGTTTGTAGGTGAACTTCTCAAAGAGCTTCATCTGTTTCCCTTGATATCTGATTATAAGATATTTATCTTTTATTCCAAAATTATACTGCTCAAATGATTTTAATTTCATTATTCTCCAAGTTTGGCATGAAGTTTATGAGGATTTTTTTATGTAACTTTTTCAACTGATGCAGTTCTCAGTTCAAAATGGGTTCTTTTGGGGGAAACCTCTTCATTTTAGGTGAATTATTGTCTCAGTCCTCAAAGTCATTCATATCGGTCTACTGATGGGGCTCCTAGTAGGATTAGAAATGCAGAGTTAAAGGCTGGCATCTCTGTCATTTCTAAAACCTGTTAGGAGCAACATCATTCAGAATATAAACACAAGTTCTCAGCTGAATAATGCTTTAAACTTTTTATTCTACTGTACAGGTTACAATTTACTATTATTTCTAAGTGACATGGTATTTACAGTGAAGAAGCACCTTGTGACTAAAGAGCTGACAGCTGCTAGTGCTCAGAAATCTTTATATGTGCCTGGGGACCTTCATAAAATATAGAGTATGCATGTTCCTAGCTTGTGAAGCAAGGTATAGAGAAACAATTAAGGTTTTATCTGTGTTGACAGCTGATTCAGGTTTTTTGAGAGTTTCCAATTAAACAGTCATGGAAGTATGAAAGCTTATTACCAGTGACTTCTGTTGTTTCTTGAGAGCACAGTTTATTTATCAAGTCATGAACAGCAGTTTATTTTATTTATTTTTTTTGTAACTTTTAAAATCTTGATTTAAGAGTATAAAAATAAGAAAAAGGCTTTTCATTAATTCAGCAAAGTATCAACAGCTCATTTATCCACTGGTTGTTTACTACAGATTTTTGCAGAGCTTTTTCTTAATAATTGAACTCAGTTTAGTGTATCAGTGAAGATAAACAGCCATACAGTGATTTTATGAAAAAGTACCTTATACATGTATATAGAGAGAGTCAACTGGAAACCAAGGAGAACTCACTGTCCGCTTGTGATATAATAGAAAATACTTTAACAACAGGAGACCTAAATCTTCTGAGCTACACTAGAATGAAAATGACATTTTTTTACTGGTGAAAACTGACTTAAAATTCTGTGGGACCATGGTGTAATTATTGTGCCACTTTGTGCCAAATGAGCCTAAGTGTGCATTGCAAACATGCATAGTCAATATAGATACTAAATGGTACCTCTCCTCTCTTGGGATTGGACTTCATTCTTCCCTTATATTGTCTTTAAAACTGACTACTCTTCCACGCTTGCATTTTCCATGGAGCTGCAGTTGTTATTCCTTCATAGGAAAATACTATGCTTATGTGACAGGAGATAGTATCAGGTGTTGAGCAGGTTGGTTAACATAAAAAAGAAAATTGAAAGTAATTTTTTCAGTGTTCTTTATGCTAGCTATCACTTTAAATACACAGAAATTCCTAATCTTTCCCTGTGTTTCTGTGATGAATTTTATTTAGAAATTCACTATCTCTTAAAAGGAAACAGGCATTTAACAATATTATTCCACAATTTGATCCATTTTAGGGCTGGGAATAGAAAATATGCACTCTAGCTCTTTTTCATAAAATTGTATTAAAAAACCCAAACAAACAAACAAAAAAAACCCCAACACCACCTCCAAAACCCATTATCACTTTGATGGCGTTTGGACCAGAGCTCAGGAGTTTACAAGAACTTCATGATTTGTCATGAGGCTTCACATTCTGTTCTTTCTCTGCTGCTTGTAAAGGAAAAAGTATCAGGAACTGAATTTTAGTCTCTGGGGGTTGGTTTGTTTGGAGACTGGACAGGGAGTATCTGCCTGGTTCTGAGATGGGTGCTGGAGAAAATCCCTCGTGGTGCCTTCAGTGACTGTCGTGATGGTTAAACCAAGGTATCTCCATGCTTTGAATGGGAGATTCCAAGTCTGGGAATCTTTCCCCTCTATCTGGCTGTGCATCTCTGCTGAAATACAGCAGATTTACTGGAGGCTGAGTGCAGAAGTGCTGGAAGCTCTCGGGTGTGCCCAGGAGCTGCTGCTGGCCCGCGAGGTCAGCTCTGAGCAGGGCTTTCCAAGCACTCTGCTGCCAGACAGAGAATAATAGGGGAGGTTCAGCCTGGAATTTTCTTTCTGCTGGCACTTAATCAGCAAGGAGGAGGAGGAGGAGGAGGAGGAGGAGAAGTGCCCTCAGGGAGAGCACAGAAGGGTGAAGCACAGAGGAGAGCAGAGCAATTGCTTACAGAATTGCATACATCTGTCTCCTTCAGGTTTGAGAATGGACAGTCAGTAGGTATAACGCATCCCTTTATAATAAATGAAGCTGTACTCCTTTTACGATTTCTCAGAGCTTGAAAAAGTTGGAAAGATTGGCTAAGAAAGTAAAGTGTTAGCCTGAAGAGTTGCATTTCAATGTGGGCTGTGTGGGGTAGATAATAAATAGTCATGTTTGCTACCTAGCTCCATCCTCTTGTCTTCTCAAATCTGATTTTGACTTTAATCAACATCATCAGCACTTGAGGAGAAAGCCATAAATGCATGCTTTTCCCTAAGCCAGCATATCATCAAAATCAGGTTGATCACCATAAGGTGATGCCAGAAATGTGGCTGGTGGGATAGAGTGGGAAAGGCCCTGACTGTGTAAGAACTGCTCAGCAATAGCTGAACCCTCACAGCCCCACACCAGCTGCAGTGAAGAAAATCAACTCTATCCCAGCCAAAAGTAGCCCAGCATGGACATCTGAGAGTCAGAAAGGAGCAAGGCAGATTATAAAAGACTGTTAAAGAATTCTTCTGTCATTGATGGGAGAAGCTAGGAAATGAACTTTGCATTCAAACCATGCATTGCAACGTGCACAAACATTTCTGTTTGCTGCTTCTACTCAGTTCACTGCAGAAGGGACAAAAGCAGACTGAATTTATAAAGAATTGAGCAAAATTAAGTGTGCATCAGAGAGATGCACACTTAAAGAGAGAGACCTCTTCCAGAGATGGGACCTAAATTGTGGTACTCCTGCCAGCAAAATCATTATAGCTCTGAACATAAAAAAAAACTTGAGAAAGGATGGAATGTCTTAAATAGATACAGTTTTGTTATTCTTGCTTTCTGTAATTGATTGTAGTAGCAAAGACTGTGAGTGATATTTATCCTTTTGATTTTAGACTTAGCCCAGTCTTGAACTTGATGTCGTGTTGAAGGCCCATTTATCTTATCTATGCATTACTGGTTTCAGAGATCTTCCTCTGAGGCATCTCGTAGCGATCACAGCTGGATTAGATTAATCTTCAGAAGGGCAATTCATGCAGTTTGTGATCACCCAAATGAGACCCCTGCCTAGGAGTTAGGAGAAAGTAACCTTTGCTTAAATGGTGATGCTTTCTAGACTTAGCAGGGATAATGAGTACAGCAGTACATCATTGAATTCAACACACTGTTAGGAAGTGTTTATATCCTAAATAACTGAAACAGTAAATTTCTGTACAAGGAAGTGCTCTAAAGCGATAATAGAAGTAATGTCNCTCTTGTTTACAGAAAATCGCCTGGGAAAGGAATTCCCAGAAACCAAAACATTAAATCAGGGCTACAGCAGCCAGGAGCTGTGTGGGCACACAGCAGAGCAGTCTGACTGGCCAGAGCGTGGCAAGCAGTGGGGCTGCTGTCCTGCTGCCTTGGCTTGTCCCCTACCAGGTCTTGCTCTGCCTGAGCTCCCAATATCACTTAGAGCTGTAAGGATGATACTCCTTGAAGGAGACACTCAACGTTAACCCCAGGCCAGGCTGTGCCTACATTTCCTCTCTCCAGTCCATAAGTGCTGTAGTTTGTGCTGGCACTGAGGCAAGGAGGACTCAGTTGTTCTTGCTGAACTTTGTCATCAGGATTCCACATGGAGTGCTCTGACAGGCTGAGTGGATATGAAATGACTGAGGTATTTTTTCATCTTTTGTGAGACTATACTTATCTACAAAGTAATAGTAGGGTGCCCAAAGGAGAGCAGCCAGGATGGGGAAGGGCTTTGAGGGGGAGCCATGTGAGGAGCTGCTGAGGGCACTTGGTCTGTACAACTGGAGAAGAGGAGAATGAGGAGAGATCTCATACAGATCTCATACAGGGTACAGAAGGTTCCCTTTCTTGGGAGGGGAAGAGAAGTGGCAGACAATGATCTCTTCTCTGTGGTGACCAGTGACAGGACCCAAGGGAATGGCCTGAAGTTGTGTCAGGGGAGGTTTAAGTTGGATATTAGAAAAAGATTCTTCACCCAGAGGATGGTTGGGCACAGGAACAGGGTCCCCAGGGAAAAGGTCACAGCACCAGCCTGGCAGAGTTCAAGAGGTGTTTGGACAATGCTCCCAGGCACAGGGTGCGATAGTTGGGCTGTCCTGTGGAGGACCGGGGGTTGGACTCGATGATCCCCTTCCAACTCAGCTTATTCTGTGAATTATGGACAAATTATTTCTGTGCATCCAGATTTTATTTGTCTTCTACGTGAATATACAAGGGTGGTCCATTAGTACCATGGCATTAGTACCTTAATGTGTAATAATGGCTGAGTAAATGAGAGAAGAATATCTTAGTGGAAGCAGTTCATATGTCATTCAGGATATGTGGGCAGTTTCATTTTAGGAAAACAAGGCATGTAGGAGAACATGGTCCAGAATAAGAAAAGGTCTAGAGAATGTAACTAGTATTTCCATCTTCCTTTCCTCAGATTTTACAGTAAATTAAAGGCTATGAAGGTGTCAGGAGTTATAGAGACAATTTTCCATATTTCTGGATGTGAAATACATATCTGAAAACCTCCTTTTATATATGTATGTATGTAGATGTGAAAAAAAATGATTATCCGAGGACAAGTTATTCTGCCATTATAAACTGCCTTACAGAAAAGTCTCAAATAATATTTTACAGAAGCAAATGCCAAAAACTAGTTTTTTAGTATAAAAAACTAATTTAAAATCTACCAGCAAAGAACACAACTTTACTAGACAGGGAAATTTCTAGAATATTTCATGTCTACCATCAGGTCATAAGACTATAAAGGGATTTCTGAGAAGCAGCATAGAAAATCCTTTCCCAGAGGTTCATGGGCTGATTCCATTTGTGCTCTTGATGTGATCCACTTCTCAATTTTTTAAAATTTGGTCTGTTACTGGAAAATGCCAAGTTCCCAGATAATCAAACTCAAATGGGCGAATGCGTTTTGTGAATAGTGTATTTCAGTGCCTATACCATTTTCCTCAGACAAAGTAGGAGCAGGATGCTAATCAAAGTGAAATCATCTGGGCTTGTAAGGGCTGTTAAAATCCACAGAATATCATCAAAATGTTTCACTCTGTATATAAGCTGATATAGTCATAATTTATGCGTATTTGTAGACAAGCCACCAGCAAACAAGAAAATTTGACAAACTTCATTTTCATGATGATTTTAGTAATTTTAACGTGTATCTAATGTCAACATGTACTCTACCTGAGGTGGGCTAATATGATTCTGTTCAATCCGTTTTTTATATTCATTTTGGTTTGATTTTGATCTTTTTATTAATAAATCTAAAGTTAGTTTGCTAATATGGCTGAAGCATAACTTTAATCAATCAAACTGTTTTTGTTAACTGTCTTCTACTGAAATTGCATATGATTAAAGTTTACATTTTCCTTAAAAGTAGCTTTAGCTGTCATGCTAGAACTCTTCACTTATTACAAAAAAAGAAAAAAAAAAAAAAAAAAAAGGAAAAATATCTCTAGACTAAAGGGCCCTTGAGAAGCTCATTTTTA